>JAJCXA010000017.1:0-299710 GCA_026770245.1 Clarireedia aff. paspali H2
ACGCTAAACAGCGGCATACAAATTTTCCACGCTAAACAGCGGCATACAAATTTTGTATACAAAACTTCCACGCTAAACAGCGGCATACAAATTTTGCATACAAATTTTTCACGCTAAACAGCGGCATACAAATTTTCCACACAAAACTTCCACGCTAAACAGCGGCATACAAATTTTTCCACGCTAAACAGCGGCATACAAATTTTCCACGCTAAACAGCGGCAGCAAAATATTTCACACTAAACAGCGGCATACAAAAGTGTCGCATACCAAAATGCGATATACTATGCGACACTCACTTCCCATATGAAAAACGTCGCATACGACGGTTTCTCTTCTACATTTTACTGCTGGCACATGTCAACGGATCAGTGCAACTGTACTCGGATTCTCCAATATTTGTGCGTTCTCCCTTGAATTGTAGCGAGAGGGGGGGGCCGGGGGCAAGGACACATTCTCAAATTCAGTGCAACTTCTCTCTGGTATTTTATCAATATCATATTAGTACTACAAACTAGCTTTACTCTTACAAAATAATCTGTCCTTCAGACTGTCTCATTTGCCAGTCATGACTTCGATTCAGGCCTCAACAATGACCTTGTAGTTGGCGCTGCACTAATGCTGCCCATCTCCGCAATCTTCTCATGAACCGAATAATCGTCTGTATCCTTCCTACTTTTCCCCCAGCTCAACCTCGCCGAGTTTGTCCTAGCCATCGAAAAGAATCCTTGTTTCAAATCCAACTCTTTCCTGCGTCCACTAGTTTCCTCCTCCAAGTGGTCGAACAATCCAAAACATCTCTTTGTCGCCTTCCACGCTTCGATACCTAAAACAAATACAAACACTGCACCGACAGCAAGAGACCATTCCCAAGTAATCCCTACATGCTTGAAGACGGAAGTATTCAGACCGGGAATGTAGACCGCTGGGAATACAGAAAGTGCACCAATGACGACCGCCCAAAACAAAAACTTATTCTCATAAACATCCTTAAAGAATGGGAACCGACTTTCAGACATCGGATCCAAACGGAACATGCTGCGACGGATTGACTTGAATTCCCATGCTGAGATGAGGATCAACCAAGTCAATTCGGCAAACACAGTCGCACGAGCTCGGAATACGGGCCCGCATTGATCACCATATGAGCGATTGCAATCGACGCCGAGATTTCCACCATTGACGCCATAGATGATGATGACAAAGGTTAGGAGAGTACAAGTACCCATCAAGATACCATAAACAACCATATCAACTAAAATCTGCGTTGTGAAAACACCCTTTTTATTATCATGCGGTGGTCGCCTCATGACCGTCGAACTCGCCTTTTCCTTTCCAAGACCAAAAGCTGGGAAACTAGAGGTAAGCATATTGATCCACAGAATCTGCAACGGACTCAGCGGGAAGACTGATTGATTCGACGCATCCTGGAATCCCAAACCGGCGATAAGTAAGATGACTTCTCCGACATTTGAAGACAGAAGATGAAGTACGAATTTCTGGATATTGTCAAACATTCGACGACCTTCACGAATGGCGGAGACGATACTGTTGAATTTGTCATCGAGGAGTACGATTTTGGATGCAGATTTTGCAACGTCCGAGCCGGCGATTCCCATGGCGATACCGACGTCTGCGGACGACAGGCTCGGTGCATCGTTGACGCCATCACCGGTCATCGCCATAAAAAGGCCTCTTCTTCGAAGAGCATGAATCATGCGAGTTTTGGTGTCAGGGGCGCAACGTGCAAGAACAAGTGGAAGAGAGGGAAGTTGGTCGATTTGTTCGTCGGTCAGTTGATCGAAATCAGTGGCTTTCTGGACGATGGATGCAGATACATCTGCAGGTAGAATTCCGAGATTTCTTGGGATGATGCCGATTTCTTTGGCAATCGCTTGAGCTGTGGAGGGGTGGTCGCCCTATTGATTGATTAGATGATGTTTCAAATTGTGATTGGAGGAGCATGTGTGAAGATTTTACTTACTGTAAGCATATGGACTTTAATTCCAGCTTCAGAACATTCTCTGATGGCATCCTTTGTTTCATCACGAGGTGGATCGTAGATTCCCACGAGTCCGAGAAGTGTAAGGTCCTGCTCTACCTCATTCCGGAAATCTCTGTCATCACCATTCTTGTCGTCCATAGTAAGCTTTCCTGACCATGGTTTAGATGCAACCGCAAGCACACGTTGGCCTTGTTCGGCAAATCTGTCCATTTGCTTGATGACTGCCTCTTTGAGTTCTTCCGTCATTGGCTCGTTGGTTTCACCACTGCCGACAGATGAACAGAGATCTATGACTCTTTCTACAGCGCCTTTCGTGAAAACCATATTCTCAGCTCCATCGGGCTTGGTGTAGATTACAGACATCCTCTTGATGGTACTGTCAAACGGAAATTCGGTTGTTTCTTTCCAACCTTTCATTTCGAGTTGTTTCTTGCCGAGATCAAATCGATGCACAAACACCTGCAGAGCAATCTCTGTCGGCTCACCAGTAGTTTGCCAAATCTTGTTTGTCTCACCTTCAACCAACTCTTGCTTAACTGTAGCAAGATTGCAGAGTGCTGCGGATTGAAGGAAAGCTTCTAGTTCGGGTGTGAGTTCGGCAGCTTCTTCACTTTCGCTCGAACCAGACGATTTGTTTTTGTCTTTCTCGGCTTTTTCGGCAGGAATATCGAATTTGAGACCAGCAGTACTGCGTTGATTATCATAATCAATGGGTGAAGCTGACGCTGTGGCCTCTGCAGTTGGGATTCCCACTGACGGAGTTGGAAGCGGGGTTTTCACAACAGTGCCTTCAGTGGGATTGTTTGGGTCGTTGGAGTGTTTGACCGTATAAATCCCAACCTTAGGAAGCCAGACTTTTTTAACTATCATAGCTCCAGCTGTAAGCGTCCCAGTCTTGTCTGAGCAGATGTTGGTAACTCCGCCAAGGGCCTCAAGTGCTGATAGATCTCGCACGACTACATTGGCTCTACGCATGACAGACATACCGACGACCATTGTTACTGTCAAGACCCTTGTTTAATGTTAGTATCTATTAGATTACAGGAAGAGAGTTAACTTACGCAATGAGAGATTCAGGGATAATTGCAATACCAGTTGAGATGGCATAGATAGCTACTTCATCGGTAACTTTAAATCTGTTGACGCCGAAAACGATAATTGCAAGCAAGATTGCGCATCCGAACAAAATATAGGCTACTTTGCTCAATTTTCTTTGAAGTGGGGTACCTTCGGTAAGTCCCAAGAACTTTCCCACGAAATCGTAGACACGTCTAGCACCTCCTTTCACGGGTTGGGCTTTGCCGTACTTTTTGTAATTCATCGATCGTCCCGCTTTTCGTTCCTTCTTGGTAGTGGAAGCTGCAATCTTTCCTACTTCTGTGTCCATTCCTGTGAATACAACAATACCTCTTCCGCGGCCTTTGATCACAGTAGTAGTCGAATAAGCCATGTTGATGCGATCCGCAAACCCGACCTGCGCTTCATTCTCCGCACGCTTGCTAGTCCCTGGCTGAGGAATATCATTGGAAGTAATCTTTTCAACTGGTTCTGACTCCCCAGTCAAATTCTTCTCTTCACAGGTCAAGTTCATCGCTTCGAATATACGCAAATCCGCAGGCACTGTATCGCCCATCTTGAGCAATACAATATCACCAGGAACCACCTGCGCACTCGGCACTACATCGACTTTTCCATCTCGTAAGACTGAAGCAGATGGTGAAGATAAGAGCCTCAAGGAATCCATCTTCTGCTCTGCCCGGAACTCTTGAAAGAAACCGATCAACACATTGAGAATGATTACGGCAAGAAGAACTCCACCCTCAATATAGTCGCCCACGCCGAAGCTTAGAGACATGGCGAAAACGAGGACAAGGATCATAGCATTAGAAATTTGTTTGAGGAGGATTTTGTACCATGATATCGATCCTCCGGTATTGAGTTCGTTGGGAGGATGAGCTGCTTGAATGGCCCGAGCTTGGCTGGCCGTGAGGCCCCTATCCAAATTGGTGTTGAGTTGGCTTGCGACATCTTCATTGGAGAGAAGAAAGGCATGTGGGTTTGTCGAGTATGGTTTGGTGATGGGGGACGCCATCTTCAAATCATTGAAGAAGATGAGTCGACTCTTCGTAGAATAAATCAAAGAAAAGTATTAAAGTGATTGATGAGGTCCGTCTTGAGTCTATTCCTAATCAAGGGAATAGTAGGGAGTGAATTGTTGAAAGAAGCTTTGTTTACCTTCTAGAAACTTTCTCCTATGGGGGGAAATAACCCTCATATATATATTTACTCATCATCTCGAATGGTTCCAAGCTCTGCATCCAGCCAAGTTTGTATGATGACATATCCAAAGATCAAGAACTTTAGGAAGTGGTTGTATGGTACGGACAAGAGCCAAGGATTTCTTGGTTTGGCTCGGCCGGCGGAATTATGGTGTGATTAGGAGAGGCGGAAGAAGAGGCGGGGTGGAGTGGCAATCAGGACGTCGTCTCATTGGCTTAACAAGCTGTGCCGAGAGTCAGATGAATCGCTTGGCGCACGTGTTAGACTGTTCTTGGATACTTGGCGGATAGTGAAGGGCCATCGTTTCCCTCTACCGTGTAGCGGTGGCTTTAATCCGTATCTTCTTCTGGAAGACTTCGGCAGATATGGTTTTGCTAGTAGATGCTACTTCAGTAGTTCGTCCTTCTGAAGGTCACGCGTAAATGACCAGTTGTTATTTCTTCGAGCTAATCCAACATTTCATAAGCCTAGTGCTAGTCATCTCATAAGCCTAGTGCTAGTCATCTATTCACTAGTTCAATCAGAGATACACTCACTGTCTCGAGCTGCTAGATGTTGCTAGCATTTCGACCTTGTCCCCGTTAGACCAAAATTATGCTCTTTCATGTTCCAGAACATCCACTACTTATTGGCCCGCTGAAGCATTCGATAAATTGTTCCCATGGTTCTAGTTAATCTTTCGGGTGTGCATAGTCGACATTAGCTATAACGAAACGAATGATTATCAATACTATACGCGTACGCGAACGTTATTCACATGAAAGGATATGATGAAGTAGAGGATTTATCCGAAATTCGAGTTGCGGGGCGCTTCGAAATCCGGGAAAGTTTTTCCGTCCACCCCCCGCATTTTGGAGATGTTCAACCAGCAGACGTCAACTGTCATATTGTAAGCCAATGAGAAAACGAAAGAAAATGCACTGCCATAGTAACACCTATTTCTCGGGAAAACCTCAAGCGAAGATATGCTGATCGTCAATTGCTCCTACGAAATGGATCATATTCGAGAGACAGAAGTGTGTGGTCGGGATGTGGAGGAGTGGAGCCATGTTGCTTGGGCATATATAAAGGCTTTATAACTTGGCGCTCGATTTCATATAGGATCCTGTTGCTGTCTGTGATTATCCAGCTTTCATTTCATCATGAAGTTTTCTCGTGCCATTCTAGTCGCTGTTGGGATATGCACCGCGTCCACGCTTCCGTCGTCAAAGTCTAAGTCTTCGTTCAATTGGCGTGAGACCAAATATCTGTGAGCTTTATTTGTCCATTTTCAACTTCTATATTTCTACCTAAGCTATTAATCTAAGCTATTAATCTGATATATCTATTAGGCTGGCATTCGGAGACTCGTACACCTATGTGCAGGGTACTTATGGTCATCAAAATTACTCCTTCATTGGAGATCTTCAAGATTTCTCCTACACACCCGAGAAACTTATGAGCAACGAAATCATCCAAAACCAGGCATGTTTACGTTTATGACCACTCAATCGAGCAACAATAATGAAAATCAACAGATTGGTACTTCAGCTGGAGGTCCAAATTGGGTAGAGTATCTCACATCCTGCTTCTCTGGTCTCCCATCAAAATGCACAAAACAACTTTGGGATTTTGCTTTTGCAGGATCTGATGTCTCAACAACATAGTACGTCCCCTTATCGTTCCATGGGCGAGATTTACTGACAGGAGACCAGCACGACTCTCCATCACAACTACACTGTCTCACTAGAGAACCAGATCAAACAATGGTCGGCCTATGCCCAACCCGTGATCCCAATGGACCCCTCGAAGACCCTTGTCGCTATCTGGATTGGCATCAATGACATTGGAGACACTGATTCGTACAAGTTCCCCTCTTACAATTCAACATCATTTGCATCTCTTTATACAAATATCATCCGCACGGAATTCGCTGCCATCGAAACAATCTACAACGCTGGATTCCGGAACTATCTCTTTATGAAACTACCACCGCTGCAACGAACTGTATGTGCTATCTTGCCACTCACCTGGTCCAATCGCTGACTCTTACCTTCTAGCCACCTAATCTCATTCGAGCGGCTGGTCCTCTACCAAATGCTACCATGCTGAATCAGTACAACAGCATTTTAGCGTCTACTGCATCGAATTTTGCAGCAACTTATCCAGGTACAAAAGCCATGGTCTTTGATACCTTTTCATACTTGTCTTCTGTACTGGACAATCCCGCGCCTTATGGGATCAAGAACACCACGAACTACTGTCCTCGATATGATGCTCCTGATATTGCTAGTAAGTCTTCAGTTTTCTACAACTGATCTAAGATAATCGAAAGATAATTCTAATGATATACAGCTAATTACGCTGCCTACGGATGTATACCAATCCCCCAATACTTCTGGTATAATACTGGACATATCACATATCATACACATGAGATTTTGGCGAAGGAAGTAGGCAAGTTTTTGGATTCTCAGAGTTCGAATCATTGAATTTAGACACACTTTACATCTAATTATCAACTTCTACATCTATCTAAACCTTTACAAAACCTCTAAAATTCTAAGTTTTATTCACGTTACTCGATCCTTCTTCATGCTTTAATCGTATCATATCCACTGCCCTTTCGAATTCTTCTTCCCCACACCCATAAGACCCACGGCACAGGTAGTAGTGCCACACAAATAAATCCCAATAAGCTCGTTGCCCATGCAATCCCCAGTTTCCTATACATCTGAAGCGTAAACAATGGAAATGCTGCGCCCATTACATATCTCAGTAGGCCATTCGCAGCAAGTGCTGATGCACCAGTCAACGCTTGGTAAGTATCAATAAGATAATTCGCCGACGCTATCAATCAAATTAGCATACGAAGATTCATCAACAGAAACCAAGTACGAGAATAGAACAACACTCACCAATAAAAACCGACAGATTGCCCCAAGCAAAGAACACCGACCCTACCACCGGCACAATCCAATGCGATCCCTCTCCCGCACTCCACCCAAACCAAAACAACCCTACCGGTAACCCAAAACTGCCCATCATCGCTGGGTACAGTCTAAATTCAGGTGCAACCACACCTCCTCTTCCTTCCGCATGGGATTTCTTTACCTGCGGCTGATACAAATACTCATCGCACGCGATAACCGTCAGAACAGAAAACGCACACCCAACACCTATAGCGAGGAAAACCAAGCCACTCTGTTCTGTATCGAAGCCATATACCTTTTTGAAAGTGTAAGGAAACGCAGCGAAGAAGCTGAAGAGAACGGAGAAATTGAACGCGACGTAGAGACTGAGGAAGGCGACGATAGGCTCCGTGAATAGCATGTGAATGGGTCTGAAGAGAGTGACTGTGAGGAGAAACTTAATCTTCGCTTGTTTCGACGGAAAAGGAGAGGCAGGGAGAGGTTGGCCGAGCTTTTTGGCACGGTTGCGGAGGAGGCGGGAGTGCAGTGTTTCGGAGGTAAATAAAAGAGGAAGGAATGAGAAGATGCTGAAGAATATGAGTGTCCATTGCGTCCAGCGCCAGGACTTTCGCACTGTTACGAATGACCCTATTACTGGTCTGTTTATTTTCCATCGTTAGCCATCTCTCGTACCGATACCGATCTCCATTTTCCAGAAGTACTCACCCTAATGCCGGGCCCAAGAAAGGACTCATAACGTAGAGCGCACTTGGCCGTGCTCTCTTCTCTGCCGGAAAACAGTCCGCAATACTACCCGCACCAATGGCTAAACTAGGTGAAAAAGCCATGCCGGCAAAAAAGCGCAAGACACATAGCTGTGCCATGGTCTGCGAGAAGCCACAGCCAAGCGTAAAGATGCATCCTAGAGGTACAGAGAAGAGATAGACGGGTTTACGACCGAAAGATTCAGAGAGAGGAGCTGCGAGAAGTGGTCCTAATGCGAGAGCTAAAACATAGAAGCTCAGAGGTAGGAGAGAGACGGTGCTGCTGGTGTGGAAGTCGAGACTCAAGGCAGGGACGGCGGGAGTACAAAGTGATGAACCGAGCGTTCTACGGGGACGAGTCAGTATTATGTAGATGATGGTGGGAAGTCCTAGTAAACTCACGCAGAAAAGGAGATGAGAGCTGGTGGAACAACATGCCAGCATCTCTTCCACGTTGGCCAATTCAAAGGATTTTCCGGATCATCTGGTCCATTCCATTTTAACGGCGGTACAGCTGCTATCTCTTTCTGACTTTCTATATCTTTCTCCTCCGTCCGACTAGTGGGTAGAACATCGACTTGATGAGATGAGCTGGAAGCCTGGGATATCTTCTCGTGGTCTTGATCTTGATTAGACATTCTTGCTATGCGGAATATCTCGTCACAAATCAGGATTTGATATCTCAAAGAATGGATCGCTAGCAGAATGGGCTATCATTGTGGGTTATAACCTTCCGAGCCCGCTTCGCGCTGACATTGAATAACATAAATATAGCAACCAAAGTACAGCAGATACTCAGCTTACAAATGCCACAAGAGTGAAGAACGGTAGGAGACGTGATTGGATACATGCTCAGTCACATCTTTGGTCCCCGTGAAATAAGAAGTCATGTTTTCTAATCCTTTTCCCTTTCCTCAAGTACCTCGGGATGTCACTTGGTGCCATGATACGTGTATGTCAAGGCGGAGAAATTGAACTAAACTCGTCAATCCTTGTGGCTGCCTACTAATTCTGCATATTATGGTTATAAAAAGTTAGATTGAGAATCAAAAAGGCTTGTTTAGAACGTTTGGACGAGCCGTTTGATCTTTCGTGCGTAAGAGATGATGATTACTGATCATCGGCCGGTACCCGAGCTGCTCCTTTGATTACTGATCTTCGAGGAACTAAGCTCGGCACGAGCAATTATCTCTCTATCCTCCTCTATAATTCGATTTACGTGAGAGTGCATGATTGGAAGTCAGTCGCTGCTGTCAACAGCGTGTAAGTAAAATGCATTGATGTCGGAAGCATCAAAAAAAAATCCAAATAGTCTGATACTCCCTCTCAGTATCCTTGAGCTTAAATTATTCAATAGCTACAGTATCCTACGTATCTCATCCAGATGGTTATCATCAGACTAATATGCCTCACTCTAGGAACAATCAGATTGCGACCTCAATGAGCTTTAGCAGCACCGGTTTGTACTTGCAAGTATCGTAGACTGGGTTCACGTCATTCATTGTAGTATCGAGTGGAAAAGCATGTCTCTGTGACCTATGCAATCGCTAAAGATACAAAAGCAGGAATAAATCCAGCCCATTGAAATCTAAAACCCGTGGATATAGCCGTTGCAGTAAGAGGTGTAAGATCAATGGCGGAATTCTCGAAAAGGCCACTGGATCCAAGAGCAATCGACGAATATATGCTCCATACATCGACGGATGGTTGGCATTACTTACGATGGGAACTATAGCTTCCGCACGACCTCTGTTGCTGCGGTAGCTCGTACTTGAGCCGAAACTATTTCTCATGTAGAAATTTCGAGGTCTTGACAAACAAAACATTCCACACCAATTCGCGTCACCCCCAAAGGAATTCACCCATCTTGCACTTGCAAAAGTTGAAATTCTAAGTAAGGGTTGAACATCACATCTCTCCATCGGAGCATAGGCAGGCCCATTACCATTGACACAGATCATACAAACACAGAACATTAACTTCCTTGAGATCATCAACGGTAAGAACAACATCAATTTCATATATGCATTAACATGTACCCAGCCCTCTCCCACTATGAACCTCGAGCCCTACTCGATATACCAATCTGCTCAATCCCCTCCCCTCAACCAAGCACAACATCCCAGCACCCAGATACAAACCAAAGCATCCCCACTCACGGTCCCCCAAATGCCCATATACCTCTTCCCCAACGCCAAATACCCCTTCCACGGCTCCGGAAGTACCCCCATTGCCATGCCCAGCCAACCTTCTCCATTTCCCATATCCTTGCCCATCTCTAGAAAATATCTACTGCTCAATAACAGGACTTCCACACTTGCAAACACGTAGAAAAACTTGACTGTACTAAGACCTTCTAGAACTCCTGCTTCACGCTCGTATTTTGTGCCGGAGAATGGTGTTGTGAAGGCGATGTAGAGACCAAGTGAAAGAGCGAATATCGCGTGAATGATGCGCCAAAGGTATGCGTACGGATTCACGGCAGCGGCCTGTGCTTGATCTTGCATGTTCATGCCGGGCATGCCAGGAAAGCCTGGTATTCCGTTTTTTTCACCTGGTGGCCCGCCTGCTCCACCCATCATTTGTTGCAGGAGCTGCATCATGGGATCGCCGCCAGAAGCATCCTGGCCGCCCATGCCCATGCCAGGAAATCCTCCTACTGCCGGGCCAAATGGAGCTTGACCTGGTCCTGCAGGGCCGGTGTTCATACCTAGCATCATTTGGCGGAGCTCATCGTCGTTGAGCTGTTGTTGTTGAGACTGTGATTGTGATGGAGAAGAGTCATTGTTGCGGGGGATGGGTTTTCGTGACTGAGGTTCATAGTAGTGGTTCGAGATATCAACTTCATCTGGGTCGCCGATCGATGCGGCGGGGGGTGCTGGTGGTTCATCTATTGGTCCACATTAGTGATTCCATCAGAGATCAAGGGGCTGAGTAGAAGCATATACCTCGCTGTAAACCACCACCTAGGCCGATAATTTTATTGAGACGTGCACTTCCTCCACTCTTGATTTTTGCTTCTCTCTTTTCCTTCCGAATGCGAGCTTGCCTTTGCGAAGGTGTTTCCGCACCTGTTGCTTCTGGTGTATCTGCCATGGTTGTGGTGTTACGCTGTATGGTAAATCAGAATGGAAAGTTTTGGTAAAGGTGTGCTTTACTTGAGGTGGATTTTGTTGATGGTGGAGCGGGCCGCGAGCAAAGCTATGACATACTTGATGCGGAATGCGACACCAATCAGATACAAGGTAAAAGTAGAACAATGGCAAATTATTCTCAAGAAGACCTCTCTAAATGTAGCTTGAATGTAGAGTCTAAATAACTTTGTAATATTCGTAGATTCTAGTATTCCTCAGCCTCAACATTATAAATTTTATATGTTGCTGTCTCGAATATGCCAAATCACTATAGACCACGTTTACAAAAATCGCGATTCTCTTCACTCAGCCTCTTGGTCATTTTGACTATATCATCGAGCACATCCAAAGTTTGCAGTATCATGAGCACAAGTGAAGATAACAGGAAATATTCATTAAGAACCAGTTCTTAATCTAGTAATATTTTTTTAATGTACACGCTGAGTGCTCGTTCCCATTATCATCAGTATTCGTTTTAGATTTTGCTTCTTATATAAACCATTTCACAATTCTATGGAGTGGCTTTGCTCATGCTAATCAATTTTTTCACACCAACCTATTCAGAGTTAGTACCAATATGTACTTTAGGCCAATACGAAAGAGAAACTTACCATCCAGTTACCACACTCCTCTATCTTCTCCGTTTGGATGTCAACTTGCATCTTTCTAGCTGCATCATAGTTCTTGGATTCGAGGGCTGCCGCAAGCTCGCTTAACTTTGTGATGGTATCGGGTGTGACGAGTTCCTCATTGTTCAAATGATCGAACAAGATGTTTAATCGTTTTTGGGTATCCTTGACTTGGGCTGCGAAAGATGCAGGAGCTTTGGATGCAACCCTCTCCATATCACTGGTAAGGATATCCACCATTCTTTGTGCAGATGGGGGAATATGGGACCGGTCACCTGCAGGGTGCTTGGCTTTTGGTGGGGCTGCTGCGGCGGCAGCCCTGGGAGGGCCAGTTGGCGGTCTGGAGCCCATTGGAGGGCCAGCTGGAGGACCCTGAGGTGGACCCTGCGGAGGTCCTTGGCTCTGGAATTGTGCGGTTGGTGGCTGACTTCCATATGGCGATTGAGAGGGAGCATATGGATTTGTGGGCGTAGCTGCTGGTGGTGCGTATGGGTTAGGTGGAGGTGCTCGCATGCCAGCCTGAGGTGGTGGTGCGATACTTGATGGTGGCTGTTGGGAATATTGCTGTGCAGAGGGAGCTGGGGTATATCTGCTGGTAGGTGGAGCACCAGCAGGCGGGGGGTTGTATGGAGAAGCTCCACGTGGAATGGTCGATGGAGGAACCTGTGCATACTGCTGTTGTACGGGAGATGCGACTTGCGGAGAATATGCATTCGCGATGGACGACGGTCTAGATGATGGCGCGGTTGTTAGTGGTGAGCTGACGCGAGGAGGAGCAGGACCCTTAGGTGGTGGCG
The DNA here is from genome assembly GCA_026770245.1 of Clarireedia aff. paspali H2. Classification (NCBI taxonomy): domain Eukaryota; kingdom Fungi; phylum Ascomycota; class Leotiomycetes; order Helotiales; family Rutstroemiaceae; genus Clarireedia; species Clarireedia aff. paspali H2. The sequence continues at coordinate 12,501 of JAJCXA010000017.1, forward strand.
GCGGTGGGGTTGGTGTTGCTCTTGCTCCGTATGGGTTCGACGGTGGTGGCATGGAAAGCCCCTGTTGGTTTGGGAAAGGGGAAGTGATAGGGTTTGTAACCGGAGTGCTTCTTCTAGCAGTAGGAACTTTTGTCACCATTGGGGTATCATTCCAGTTAGTCATATCTTTAGACTTTGATGGCGGTGGGGCCGAGGGAGTAGTATTCCTTGGCGGTGCGCCAAAAGATTGTTGGGGTGTACCATAACCAGCTGGAGCTGCGCCATATGATCCGTATGCAGGGGCATAAGCAGATTGAGATTGAGGTGGCTGATAGCCTTGAGGCGCATAAGCATTTGTCGGTGGAGCATACGCGCTTGAAGTAGCCGGTGCGGGGGGTGCATATGGGTTGGGAGCTGCTGCTGTTGGAGGCGCATACGGATTCGCTGCTGGGGCGACTGGTGCTGGCATGAATGACGACTGAACAGGAGGCTGCACAGGAGGTACGCCAGCAGCAGGGGTTGGTTGATAACCAAGAGCTGGTTGCACACGAGCTTGAGTTCTTGAAGCTGCGGCTGGCTGCTTGCTGGTATCCTTTCTCGACGCAAGCTTGACACGATTACGTGCGATCTCAGCAGCGGGATACTGGGTTGGAAGTAGATCGAGATATCGTTCGGCGATGGAAAGATGCCCATGAGCCGCAACAATATCAGCATACTCTGTATATTTGTCGTATAGAGCCGCCAACTTCCAGTCTGATGTCAAGCTTTGCTCTGTGTCTTTGAACTTGGTGACATTGCGGAACACGGTAACCTTTTCAATGAAGTTTTGAAGCGATTTTGCATGTACAGAGAATGTGGAATCGCCAGCCTCCTCCTCAATGCTAGTCTTTTCATTCTCTTGAAGTTCTGCGATCCAGATTGAAATAACCTTCTCGAGCTTGGACCCTACGAGGAAACAGAATGATGCGTCCTTGGATGTGCCAGACTCTAATAATCTATCACCAAGAGCTTCGCAAAGATCCGGGAACTCTGTTGGATCGGCATAAGTGCATAGAGTTGCCATCGCCTCCTTCCAGTTTTCAAGATCGGCATTGTACACAACATCCCAAAGATTTTTGCCAATGACGGAGGTCAAGAGACGTAAATAATTTGGTCCGTCAGCTTTCTTAGCGAGATAAGCAGATTGAACCTTGTCTAGTAACTCCTTTCCACCACAGTTGGCAATGATGAAGGCATCAGCAACGCGATCTTCTTTTAGACAGACAGTCATTGCCTTCTCAAACTGACCGAGCATCAATGCTTTTGTGATCTGTTTCTCTGAGGCCGAGTCGGACTCAGAGAAAAGATGGAACGGGTTGTCGGTCTTGGCTCCCTTGTTCGCAGCAATGTTCGCCAAGAAGTCATCCCCTTCAGCACCATCGAAAAGAGTGGATAATCTGCTGTTCTTTGCTTCTTCGCCGTTGGTCTCTGCCGGCGCGTCTTCCGACTTTTGGGAGTCTTCCACATCGAGTCCTGACACCCCATTCGTTATTTCATCAACATCTGAGAATCCTAGGTATTCGGTAACACGCTTGCGAGGATTCTCTGCAATCAATGCCTCGATCACCTTCCAATCTGCTTTCTCCTCGTCTGTTTTAGCTTGTTCGATGTGTGTTTCGCAGATACTTTTAATGTCGCCGGCTTTAAGAGCATTCTCGAAAGACTCGGTGGCGTTGCCGACGTCAGAATCAACAGAAAATTGAGATATCTGAATTTTGGAGGATCTGGGTTGTCCCGCGACAGTTGGCAATAGGTTGAAGCTTACCAATTTTCCACCGAAGCCGAAGGAAGCTCCCACAGGCCTCTCGAGCCATTTTGGGGCCTTTTTCAGTGAGAATGAGGCGCCTTGGGGTTGAGTCTGAGCCTTGGTAAAGAAATCCTCTCCATCAATTGGACCTTGTACAGGGGCGCTCGATACGGTGGGGTTGGTATTCTGCAAAGTTTGAATGGAAATCTTACCATCAAAAGATGCGGTGGCAGACAAAGCTGGGTTGTGAGGATGGAACCTAGTCTGGAAAGTCCAGTTGGTAACTTCTGGGAACTCCCCGTATTGCTCTCCAGTCTGAGGGTTCCATATCAGGGTCCTGTTGTCTTTACCACAGGATAACAGAAGATCTGCATCTTGCTGACACCAGGATAACGACAAAATTCCCTGGAGGTGGCCTTGCAATGTCCTTTCAGGCGCATTTGAGTTCCTCAAATCCCACAAGAGAATAACTGGGGTGGTGTCATCTGGTGTGGCAGTAAGAAGTTTTGTCGCGTTGTTCGGGTCCCATGCGATTGCTCCGACAGCCTTGCGGTTGTTGCTCAGTTGTAAAGAAGCCTTTTTCGTTTTCAAGTCCCAAACGGTGACGTACCCCCCACTTCCACCGGTTGCCAAAATATGAGGGACCTTCCTGTTCCATGCAACACATTCGAGGTCGTCGGATCGTGCTGCGGCAGTGCCGAGCCGGAATGGGTTCGAAATGTCGTTAATGTCGTAGATAAACAGCTCTCCCTTTGAGCCGGCAGTTGCAAGTATTTGCGGTTTCAGTGGGTTGAATTGCAAAGATTTGATCGCCCCAGTATGCTTCGTGGTTCGGGACATGAATGCATCTTCGGCTCCATTTATAAGTTTCTCTGCATCCCATAAATCTAATGATCCATTCTCGAGCGCGCCTGCAATTATTCCTCGCGGGTGGTCTGCGTTTGCTGGCGCCCATGCAATATCGTGAAATCTAGTGACAGACCAGTCAGATTGTAGCCCCTCCAAACTCAGTTAAACAACAATTCATACCTAGAATCCGTGCTAATGCTGGCAACAGGTTGGAGTTCTACACCCTGCTCTTCGTTGTCCAGACTCAGATCCCATAGTTCCAACTTTGTCTCATCTGAGAAATCCGCATCTACTGCTCCAGCTCTTGTACCGGTGACTACTAAAGGTAATTCTGGACCAGGAGACCAAGCGAAGGCCGCGGTCCTTGGGATCTCCCTTAGACGGACCATTGTCTCGTCCCTGTTTGCTTTTAACAAGCCAGATTACACTGCAGAAATTCGCTGCAGCTTGCCTTCAAGTTGAATCTTTGTAAGACGGTTCAATCAAGGAAATTGGTTAAAAGACTTGTTAGTATTAAAGAAAATTGCGGCGTATGAATTGTTTCTTAGATATGTGAACACCTTTCCCCATAATCGGATGGTCTGAGCGAGACAGCATGGGTGGGTAAGGTTATGAACTTTAAAAAATTCTTCACGTGATTCATTCTTTCCGCCAACCTCGAAAAGAAGTAAAAACTACGTGCATTATTTCCAGAAGGATTTTGTAAAGTACTGACCATTTTCTCGATTTCTCAAAATGACAGATCAAGCGCGTTGGAAGGCTACCGTCTACGTTGGTGGGCTTGCACCTATGGTGACGGCAGCAAACCTTGAAGCTGCTTTTTTACCGTTTGGGGAGATCGCTGATGTTTCATTGCCGTAAGTTTTGATATGGGGCCATATTTTCAGAACATAGATTAACATTTGGCAGAAAATCAGATGCTCCAAACTCCACAGAACCTCATCGTGGTTTTGGCTATGTAGAGTTCGAGGATCCCGAAGATACCAAAGAAGCCATCGACAACATGGACCAGTCTGAACTGTTCGGCAAAGTGATCAAGGTCAACGCCGCAAAGCCGCCCAAGAATGCCAATGAGGGACTTGGTAGTAAGACCGCTCTATGGGAACAGGTAAGTTTTCGCCAGAAATTGCCGCATGTCGTTGTGATACCCTGCTATGAAAGGATTGTTACTGAATGCTTCTCAGGAGGGTTGGCTGGCAGAGAACGCAGTGAGTGAGGAGGATAGGCTAGCTGCTGAACAGGCAAAAGCTGGGGCTCAAAACAGACCCGATGATCCGATGCAAGGTTTGGAAGGTCTTGATGTAGCAGGGCCAAAGCCAGAGTGAGGAGGGTTTTAAGTTTTGCGTGTTATGGGCCATGGAACTGCATTTCAAGGGAGTTATAGGAAGAAAATTGTGCGGAGTTCACTCGGAAAGACGGGAATCTTATAAGAATCTAACAGAGCATAACACTTAGTCGCACGGCATCGTCAGGTCTCGAAGCTTTGTATTTTAGAGAAACAAAGGTCCAATTTTTGTACAGCTTGTGCGAGGTTTGGCCGATCCTCTCTTCTATTTTCACCTTGCACCACCCCCATCCACAAATCGATGCGTAAGATTGCCGTCCCATCCCTATTGTCGATTGTGCCAATAACTTAATCTTTTCTGTTTTGACGAACGAGACGCATTTGCTTGTCCACAATGAGTTTACGGACCAAAGAATAGCCAGCGAATCCAACAGCAACACCGACGACGATTCCTATATATCAATTAGACCAGCACGCCAGGATGTTTTTTCAAGGCAGGATAGCCATACCCAAGGGGATCAACTCCGGAGGAATTTTTCTCCATTGGCGCAAACGCTGAGAGACGGTATGGGCTACAAAGTTCGAATGTCAGTCTTGTTCCATAGCCGCAGAGCTCCAACCTCTCTAATTAGCATCGATATCCTATTTTCGAAGTCCCTCAAGCATTCGTAGGTGGGGAAGCGTACCGCTATGCTCTTCTTTCTGCAAGCACAAAGCATTAATCACCCCACAGATAAAGTGCAGAAGGAATGGAACTTACTGGCACAGGACTCAACATCCTCTTCGTAGGCTGGAACATTCTCAAGGAGCTACTTGGATGCATCTTGAATTGTAGTTGTGCAGCTCCAACAATGAATCTTTAAACTTTCTGATGTAATTATCCAACTTGCGTGGTCTGAGGTTTTGGGTTGCGCTTCCGCGCTAAAAGCTCGGTCATAGCCGACTTTGTTCCGGGAACTTAGAGAAAGGTCATTATTCCAATCAACCTCACTTCATTCGCCTCAATTGATTATCACCACAACCACTCTCCCCTCTCAACCTTTTCAAACCACCGAACAAACCAAATCTCAAATATGTCTGAGGAACGTGAGACCAAGCCCTTCAAGTTCGTTACTGGTACGCTCTCTCTATCCGCTGTCTTTGTGACCAAAAAATGGTCTGATTGCTAACTTCTACATAGCCGGTACTTCTTCCCCCGCTCCGGAGCTCATGCGCGATACCGATTGACATTGAAATGTAGGATTCGATGCTCGTTTCCCTAACCAAAACCAAACTAAGCACTGCTGGCAAAACTATGTCGACTACCACAAGTGCATCTTAGCCAAGGGCGAGGACTTCGCACCTTGCCGTCAAGTACGTTAGAACAAAGGATGGTGGGATCAGAAAGGTATTCTGACAGGTGTAATAGTTCTTCTTGGCCTATAAGTCACTGTGCCCAAGTGCTTGGTGTGAGAGATGGGATGATCAACGAGGTTAGTCTCACAACCGTAGCTTGAGGATGAAATTAGCTAATGATTCTGCAGAGAACGGAACATTCCCGGCTCGTCTCGATCAGTAAGGGTTTGTTGAAAGATAGAGGTTCGGTATTGTGGGATAGAGCAGGAGACTTTTACAACGGATGTGTATCATACAAAGCTATTCACGCGAATGGACGAGTCAACTGCGGGGTTCGCTCGGATGTATATTGATTTACAGTGAAACCGAACCAGTAGTGACATTCATGATTCTACATTCTACATACTAGGCAGCTTTTTCCGCTCTCATTCGATCATATCTTAGCATAGCACCAAGCAAAACCTGTGCTCCGTTGCCGCAATCCTCCGGACTGCAGTATTCCATTGGATTATGGCTTATACCATCTTTGCAAGGCACGAAGATCCTATGCAGAGTCAAAAACAGCTTCTGGGCTTGGCAGATTACTCAAGACTTACATTGATGTTGGGGCATGTCTCGAAGTGTAGACGCTGGTAGCCGTTAGCTATTTGTATTACCAGATTCTGCTTTGATCCTTGCCTATCATGACCAGCTCCGGAGATCATTCTCTGGCACGCGCTCGCATGTGCGTTCGTTCCAAGCATGTCTTTTGCGCTTTCCTCCACGCATCGGATGCAATCCTCGTCAAAGTGTGTAGCGACTGAATCTGTGTCCAATTTCCAATCCACTGTGCATCCTTTGCCCGTCGTCCCCTTGCAGCCTAGAGTCTCGAAATCCTCCCCAGCAGCGATTCTGTTGAAGTCCTTCTTTAGCGCTTGCTCCATTTCCTGCAATCGGGAGTCTTCTAGGCATCGTATATCAAGGGAGAATTGCACAAATCCTGGAACTGTATTTGTTGAGCCTGGTTTCAGGGTTAAAATTCCTAACAGCTGGTTAACGCACTACGAGTAATCTGAACAGAGGTTAACACTACCCGTTGATGCAAGACAGCCCATTTCCGTTGCTTTGTTATGGCTATGCAGAATAAGCTTCGCCGCTGTGAGCATTGCATCTGATCGATTCTTGAAATCCGTTGTGCCTGTCAACCGTAAGTCAACCTGGTCTCCAGTCCGCATATCTCCATCATTGAAAGTAGACCGAACGTACCGGTATGGCAATCTCTTCCCTTCACTGTAATAATGTGCCAACGGAATGCATTCACACCCTTTACCGCGCCAATCTTTCCACCAGAGCTCTCCAGAATCGGCCCTTGCTCAATATGTAATTCAAAATGAGCCCCAATTGGATTGTCCTTGTAAGACGCAGGAATTTGACCAAGATAGCCGATCCTTTCCAATTCCGATTTCTGAGTTGCCTTCCCGCCGCCTACTTCGACAAGATCGTAGGCTGTGGACAGTGGGATAGCACCTGCCCAGACACCAGAGGACACCATGGATATAGGAAACCGTGCTCCTTCTTCTGTGGGACTATTAGAGTCAGGTCCGCTGCATCGAATTGGGAGACTATACCATTCGTCCACTACTGCAGTTTTAGCAACGAGCAATCGAGCTCTCTGGTAAGCAACTTACATTGATGACACCAGTTGGATATTCCGTCTCAATGCTCATGTCATTCATCGTCTTCAATGCTTCAATCCCCGCATGAACTCCTAGTATCCCATCATATCTTCCACCAGTAGGCTATTCAGTTATTCACCTAGCGTAAGCTTCCCTCGATCGGTAGAGGAAGATTGTTAAAGGAATAGAGAAAGAGTGACTTACCTGTGTATCTAGATGGCTACCAGCATAAGTAGGCGGAGCGTCTTTCCTGCCTGGTCTGATGGCAAATATGTTACCTAGAACATGAGCCGTAAGCGAGGAAGTGTCAGGAGGGCAAAATACAAGTAAGCATACCCATCGCATCGATCTTAATTCTGCAGCCAAGTGATTTTGTCGTTTCTACAAACCAATCTCGAACGCTCTTGTCGGCGTCAGAGAGTGTGAGACGTGACATTCCCGTATCGGTTGGGTTTCTAAATTCAGAATTGTGAGTTTATGTCAGGTAATCTGTGATAGGAGAGATTCGAATAGGATATTGAGTGGATTTCAAACACATATTCATATATGGAATGATATACCTCGGAGAAGTTGGGCTGAGATTGCAGTGCAAATATCACTTGATAGACACTACATCTTAGCCAGCTATCATTCATCATGATATGCACACTTTCATTCTACAAGTTTTCATTTCCATAAACAGCATTTAATTCCAAAAGTTCCAACTTAGAACTTCCTTCACATGCCACCCAACACAAGATAAGTAAACCGTAAACATACTCTCCCCATCTTTCCCCCGTTCCCCATTCACATGTCACATGGAGATCTTTCCATAATCTGCTCCTGTCAATTTTCACGTCTTTCAACTGTTGCTCTGTCATATCAACTGTTCTTATACTTTTTGGCACTGTAGTTGTGAAAGAACGCCATGTTGATACTTGATTACTCAGTATTCGGGCCCGGAGCTGGGCATTAGATATTGTTCTTAGAATCGTGTTCTGCATTGTGTGTATCTGTAATATAAGTAATAATGGGGGATTAGCTTTGGGCGACGGTACACTGTTGTTTAATGTTAGGTGCTTGCTTATCATGATCGACGAACCATCGAGGTGCGGGGTTGAAACCGAGTTAGCACCGTCACATTTCTATGCACATGAAGACATGAATACAATAAATGATTGAGAGCTGGCTGTGGTAGCCACGCAGGACAAATTAATCAGTTTGTAAAAACAATGCTAGAAATTATAAAAATAAACTACTTCCAGATATCAAGAAACCAAACGCCACGCTTTGAAACCAATTTTTCCCACTTCAGATGGTTATTTCGCTTTCCCTTTGCCCTTTCCTTTGCCCTTTGCCGGTGCTTTGGCTCGTCCTTTACCTTTGGTTGAAGCCGGAGCAGGCGGTGGAGTTGGCTCTTTCACAGGTTCTTCCGACTCCTCTTCCACCGCTTCCATGGTCTCTGCCTCTTTGGGGTTTTCCTCATCGTCGCCTTCCTCATCATCGCTCATGAATTCGTCGTCCTCATCGAAGCCAAAGAAACTTATAGCTTTTGGCTTGTTGGATGCGACATCCGAAGGTGGAGTCGTATCTTTCGAGTTGGTACCTTCCATATCCTGATCTTCCTCCTCACTAGCAGACCCACCAGATCCGGAGCCACTACTGGGCGACGTTCCCAATAAATTATCTTTATAATTTCCGGCCTTCATAGCCGCAATAACAGCTTCGCGCGTCCTCTCTCCTGCCTCCTCTTTGTCCTCAACCCATTTGCCATCGACTTTGCCTTTCGTCCCGTTCTTGATCTCTTCTTCTCTTCGTTCAGCCAGTTCAACAACCTGCTCCCAGCGTTTCCTTCTTTCCTCTTTCTCTTTCTTTGCCATTTCGGGCTTGATGGCAAGATATTCCGCCAATGCCTTTGCTTCATTCACCGTCCTCAATCTGCGCCCGTCTAAATTTCGACTTGATCCATTTTGATCGCCTTGGCCTCTCTTGCGCTTGGAAGACATGCGGCCTCCTGCTGCACGTAGTTGAGATCCGAAGCCTCCTTTGCCACCGCATAATCGCGCTGATAGTCGTAGAGAAAGGAACGCATCTTCCGGGCTTGAGAGGAGATCTGAAATGGGTGACGATGATTGAACGGGCAATTGCTTGTTCGAGATTGTTGTAAGAACGAGGCGATCGTCTTGTGACTGAATGCGCTCATAAAGTCTTTCCTGCAGTTGCGAGATTGTTGTCGTCGCAGGTAGTGGAAGAGAGAGGGTGGATGGTAGGTTCAATCCAGGAAAGGATGTCAACAGGACGTTGACTGTTCGCGACTCCATATTGACGAATGCGCAAAGACAATATTAATACCTTTTGAAGCCTTCTCCCACGTTAAGATTGTGTCAAGTTTTTATGTTGTATGGCTTCTCAAGCTGTTATAAGCATCGAAGTCACTGAGTGGCTAAATAGGAAATTTATGTAATCAAGCTCAAAACCACCAAGCTCACCAGCCACTTGACGGCTCTAGCCACTTCCACTCACGCCACATCTTCGCTTCTCTAGCGCCGCACACACAAACTAAATTATCAAATGTTCTCGACAACTTTGAAATATTTCCCGTAACTCCTCTCGACAACGACAATCCTAAGCACTTCGACCAAACCGCCAAGATGTAAGCCAGTGAAATAAATGCGCAAGATGTGAGAGGGGCTAATTTAATTGTTCGATTAGGCTTATTCCAAAGGCCGACCGCAAGAAGATCCACGAGTACTTGTTCCGTGAGGGCGTACTTGTCGCAAAGAAGGACTTCAACCTCCCAAAACACGAGGAGATCGACACCAAGAACCTCTACGTTGTCAAGGCCTGCCAATCTTTGACCTCCCGTGGTTATCTGAAGACTCAATTCTCATGGCAATGGTACTACTACACTCTCACCCCTGAGGGTCTTGACTACCTCCGCGAATGGCTCCACCTTCCAGCTGAGATTGTTCCTGCTACCCACATCAAGCAGCAAAGATCTCACGCTCCTCCTCGTGGCATGATGGGCGGTGATGGTGAACGCAAGCCCTACTCTGGCCGTGGCCGTGGTGACCGTGGAGACCGTGGCGACCGTGGTGACCGTGGTGATTACCGCAGACGTGAGGGTGGTGAGGGTAAGGAGGGCGGTGCACCAGGAGAGTTCGCTCCTTCATTGTGAGTTTACAATATATTTTCTCTACATGGACTGGATATTAACATATTTTAGCCGTGGTGGAGTTGGTCGTGGACGTGGTGCAGCTCCTCCTTCTTAAATTTAGTCTTGGTTTCTTTCCGTTTGCTCGATGCATCCGACAGCAATACCTCAATAAATTTCTACGTGGTTTGGGCTGAACAGTAGCGCGTTTGGTCGAGTGATAGCAATCGCCGGGGGAGCATAGGTCGAAGGTGGAAGTTGACACTTCAAAACTGTCAGGTAGCATAATGAGCTTCTTCCAAAAACCCTTCAATCATTACACTGTGAAAACATGCTTTTCGAATTCGTGGGTGACCTCTTTCTGGTATCTTGTGAGTACTTGTGAGTACTTGTGAGTACTTGTGAGTACTTGTGAGTACTTGTGAGTAGTACTTGTGCGTGCATGCGCCTAGTAGAGTATATAGGATGCCTTGATGTTGACGAGGGGCAATGGTTGAGTTAAAGTATAGTCATCCCTACCAGCTTGTATCAAGCATAGTTGAAATAGTTCCCCTGTCAAATCTCGAAATTTAGACAAGTAGCCAGGAACGACTACGACTACCGAGAAACTCCGTAGGATGCCCACTATGCCCACTATGCCCCACTGCTTGAAAAGAACCTTTGATGATTCCCATAAAAAGCAGAAGGCCTCATGGTTCCAGCTCTAGCTGACACGATAACGATTGCTTATGGGCAGAGCTTCACGATTGGAGGCTAATTTTCGATTTGGATGTTTCGGCCAAGCGTAGAATGGCCCATGTGTCTTCCACAAGAGAAGAACAGAAACTCCACCTGCCCCACAATAGTGATGCCATTTCCCCGCCCTCAATATCAACATCAGGATTCAGGTTGAGTCGACACAGTATATTCTGTTACTGTATTTTTATGCCTTGCAACAGTAACACCGAACTACTAGTAATATATATGGAGATGGCATGGGTGAAGTCAGACTGTGCGGGATATGCCAACATCCCTCGCAGCCCAAAGAAAAAGAAAAAGGCTTCGGGGGTTTCGGAGACGGCTGAGAAGAGCGTGAGAGCGTGGGATGAAAAGTCTACGTTGGTGGCTTCTGCTTGGCTTTGGGTCAGTTGAGGTGAAATGAACTGTTGGGCCCGGACCACCCAAGACATGGTCGCTTTCTCGTCTCATCAGATTGCTTGCATCTTCGAATTTATGATTTGTTCTTCCTGCTCCTAAAAGCGAAGTTGTTATATAGAACTAGCATAGCACCTGTCGTCGGCAGACTTTCCACCTTCGAGAAAAGAACATAGCTGAATGAAAATAATCCGAAAGAAAGCGCACCCAAGGGTCCAGCAAAAAGATGGAAGGTGATTGGATACTTGACCAATCTGAGTAGTCTCGATTCGGATTGACTTCCAGCTTCCCCAGGTGATGAAGGAGGAGGGGCCCGGAATTCAACGAATGAGCCATCTTGCTTATTTCTTCTTATTTCTCTTCACCTACCCCGCCAACTTGGCTTTTCCTCTTCACTCATAAAACATCCCACAAAAATTCTGCTTCTCTTTCTGTAACTACTTTCAAAGATCAAGAAACACTTTTCAAATCATCTCAAACAATAACATATCACTCAATATGTCTCTCCCAACTTCCATGAAAGCTTTGAGGTACGTTTTATGGATATAGTACCTTTCACTTCTCCGGTTGGGTGCAGCAGAAACTTGTTGAGCAACGCCGTCAACTTCAAGCAAGCAAGCAAGCAAGCAAGCAAGAAAAGAGAGGAAGAGAAGCTAACCTGAATACCTTTAACAGATACTCAAAGCCAGAAGAATATGGAATCGTCGAAGTTCCTCTTCCTAAGCTCCGTGACAACGATATCTTGGTGAAGGTCAAGGCTTGCGGTGTCTGCGGAACCGACCTGCACATTCACGAAGGAGAATTCATTGCAAAGGTATGTCGAAGGGAAGGCTCCTTTATATATCGGAAGACGTGGGATTTAGTTTCTGGCTCAGACCAATTGGATTGGCTAGAGCGTCTTCTTATGGCATACCTGGATGGGTACTTGACGTTACGTTATCGGTTCGGATTTCAGGCTAAACATAATGGGATGGATGTTCTTGTGTGATTCATGCTAACATTTGCTTATTCTGCAGTTCCCTCTCATCCCTGGTATGTATTGCGTGACGCTTTTTTGTCTCAAAATTTCCCAGTCTTCGCGGCCTATGAGCTTCGTTTGCCTGCATGGCATGCCAGTATGATACACATACACATACACATACACGCATGCGATATGAGGCCTGGAGCTGTGCTGTGCTGTGTCAACATGCTATATCTATCCATGGCAGCTTGTCGAGACCTCACTAGTCGCTCTAGTTTCGCCTTGGCTTACCAAAACTTTTGTTAACAATTCTAGCTATGATCTTATACTGATATTTTACAGGACATGAGACAGTCGGTGTAGTTGCAGCCACCGGACCTAAGGTCAAGGGCTTCAACGTTGGTGACAGAGTTGTCGCTGAGTAAGTGGTCTTCTGCTCGCCTGAATACTACATGCTAATTCATTGCAGTAACTCAGAACTTTGCGAAGAGGTTTGTAGTCTTTGCACAGCCATGCTTTGATGCATGATAGGCTATGATAAGCATTGTCATTTTAGAGGAGAAGTCTGACTTCATTACTAGTGCTTCTACTGCCGTCGTGGTCAACTCTTGCTGTGTGAGAAGTTCGAGGCACACGGTGTTACCATGGGTACGTCTACTTGAAGTCTAATATACACCCGGCATGTCTAACATATAATAGATGGTGGATTTGCGGAGTACTGCGCATACGTGAGTTTTTCTAATTATCGGTAAAGGTTTATACTAACACAACTCAGCCAGCAGGAAAGGTCTTCAAGATCGAAAATCTGTCAGACGTTGATGTAAGTACCAGATCTTCCACCAATTCAACGCTCGTGCTTGACTAATTGTCTCAGGCTACTCTGCTCGAACCCGCTTCATGTGCTGCTCACGGTCTTGAGAAGATTGCACCAAAATTGGGCTCATCTGTTCTCATGTTCGGCGCTGGACCTACCGGCCTCGTCCTCGCTCAGAGTATGTGATCCTCTAACTTTCTGACTTGGACCGGGTTTTCTTTACGTAGCGTGATGCTGATACGCACCAGTGCTCCGTCAAAATGGAGGTTGCAAGGTCGTCCTTGCTGCACCTCAAGGTCTGAAAATGGAGTTGGCGAAGAAGCTCGATGCTGCTGATGTAAGTTTAAATATTGAGACTATATGACTATATTCTAACAATATGAACTAGGTCTACGTTGAGCTTTCTCGTGATAGCCCGGAGGTTCAATTCAACAAGATCAAGGAAGATAACAAGTATGGATTTGACATTGTTGTTGAAGCCAGTGCGTTTGGCCCTTTCATTCTTATTACCATTTCTCCTTTGTTCTTTGAATGTGATAGACTGACCAAAACTAGCCGGTAGCCCCAAGATCCTAGAGGACGCTATCAACTATGTTCGTCGTGGAGGTAAGTTGGTGGTCTACGGTGTCTACAGCAGTTCTGCCAGAGTCTCCTGGCCACCAAGCAAAATCTTTGGTGACGAAATCACCATTCTCGGATCTTTCTCCGAGACATATATGTTCCGTAAGTTACATCAAATACTTGGAAGGTATCCTCCATACTAACAGCATGTAGCCGCTGCTATCGACTACCTTGACTCTGGCAAGGTCAAGGTCGAGGGTATTGTTAACAAGACCTTCAAGCTTGAGCAATGGGGTGAGGCTTTGGAGTCGATCAAGAACAAGAGCGCTATCAAGGCAGCTATTGTCTTTGATTAAAGGTTGTCATATTGATATAGTATGAAGAGGGGACAGTATTGGCTCAGAAATAGCTAAAAAGTTCACAGTAGAGTTAGATCGGGACGACCTAGAGGGTTGCATCCCCATGAGTAAATGAATGTATGAAATGTATTCCAAATTGCTTGCCTTTCGTTACAACTTGCCCAGTGAGAGTAGCAACCCTTAAATCGTTTACATATGCACAATCCAACTGATTTTCATTTCATTCCTTTCTGCGTTATAAACTCGTCCGCTTGCTTCTTTATTTATCTACTTCGCATTATAACTATGAATCCTCGTAGCCCACTCAGGCAACATCTCCCCCAAACTTGGATCCCTCGCACCAAATCCCGCTCGTTTCGCCTGATCGACCAGTCCCTTGGCCAAGTCAATCGCTGTTCCCCTCCTCACCGGATCCCATACCGTCGCCCTCCTAATCGCATCTCTCAACTGATTCGAATACGGCTCGCCGACATCCAAATCCCTCCTCCTGGACCCGGTCCCCGACAACCACACCTCGGTATCCATGGTCCCCCACGTTCTCAGATCAAAATGCGACCACGAGCCTACGAAATCCGTGTCGGTCGACGCGATGTGCGTGTGGCAGGGCAGGCAGAGATTGTAGATACACAGGCCTAGTGCGTAGAGGTCGCTGGCGTGGGAGTGGGCTTTGCCGGGGGGGAAGTATTGCTGGTATCTGGGGGTGTTGTTTTGAGAGGATGGGGATGGGGATGCAGATGGAGATGGGAAAGGGGAGTAGAGCAGCTCCGGGGCGTAAAAGGGCTTGCTGCCGAGGAGGAGGGATGTCCGTTGGCAGTTGTCGGTAGAAGGGGTCTCGGTCGAGAGACCGAAGTCGGAAAGCACGAGGTAGGGGTATTTGAGATGGGTGAGGGTGGAGCGGGAGCGAAGGAGGATGTTGTCAGGTTTGATGTCGCGGTGGAGGATGGGGAGCCAAGAGGGGAGAGGGAGAGATGAAGGGGAGCGGGCGGAGGGGTCGGTGGCGAAGGAACGCCCGCCGAGGAGGTACGAGAGCCCGTCGCAGAGACCGATTAGTGCATGCCAGGCGAAACGCTCGGGAATATGCGACTCTTGTGGAGTGCCGATGCGCTTGGCGTATCGTTGGATGAGGTCTTCGAGGGAGCCGAGGTCGCAGAACTCGAGATACAGGGAGGCAGCGGTTGGGTTCTCGAGGTTGGGGTAGATGAAGGCGTCGATGGCGTTAGCGAGCGCGGGGTGCATGAGCTTGCGCGTTATGAGGATCTCGACTACACCGACATTGGGATGGCCGTCCTGGAGAGGTGTGAGGGTTCCGGGGGTGAAGCGCTTTTCGACGTCGAGTTTAGAGCGTCCAGCACCTTTGACGCGGACGACGTAGACGCCACCGTTCATGCCACCGAGGCCGCCTCCGCCATCATCAATGGTGTGTACGATTTCGTATCTGTGGCGGTTGTTTACGAGGCTGAGAGCAGGTCGTCTCATCGTCTGGAGTAGACCCGTGGTGTTTTTAGTCACGGTTGCAGATTCTCGCAGCTCTTTTGGGATACTCAAAAGTCTGGATTCTAGCGCTTCTTTGTCGAAGCGTGGATTCTTTGTGGTTTTTTCTCCGGTTACTGTGTTGTAGTAATATTCACGAGCCATTTTCCCCATTCCTTCTACTCGAAGTTGCCATGGTCGAGGAATCACACCAAAGGTTGGGTGGTCAAATGTCGTATGGCTACCTTGAACGTAATACACTCTGTTGTTGGAAGGATCGATTCTTGCTATCCATCCATCTGGGAGCCTGGACATCTCCGGAAGATGGACGATTGACCTATTGCTTGACATTTTCAAAGAAGACTGGATGGATAGAAGACATCCTCGGGAGGGATACGAACTCAGTGAGTATTTGGCTTGCATCTTTGATATATAATGATTGTAGATGATGCATAATGATTGTAGATGAAATAGAAATGATTCAAATAACATAGCCCTACCTCTAAGTGGTTCTAGGAGTGATTCATATTCAAGCTCTATAGTTCCGATGAATGTGATGACTCGGAGTCATAGACACGAATAAAGAGAAACGAGAAGTGTCAGTCACAGGAAAAATGTCAGATATATCTCTGAATCACTATCGCTATATAGAGCTCGAGGCTTCCTTTCTATTATCACGACGTGCTGTGAATCAAAATGCCGATACAGAAAGAAATATATAAGTTCGAGCTCTGCAAGAGTCGTGGAGTTGAACTCCATGCGCTCATAACAGACTTTAGCTCAAATGAAGCAAACAAGAGCTGTAACATGGCCGAAAATCGCCCGCTCAAGAAATCCCATGAACCAAATAGCTATGAGCTTGGGAGCTTGTCGGCAAGGTATGAGAATAAGAGGTATGCCGGATTATGGGCCAGACCTAAATTCTTATTGCCAGAGACGGTTGAAGACAGACTCGAGTATTACCGCCGGTTCTTCATCGACGAGCCACTATTACGACGAGTGCGAGGGAATGATAAATCTGACGAGATACGGGTACGTTTAGGTGTCCTGCACTAGTATTTCTTCATCCTTTAGAACAATGCTGAATTGGTTCATCAACGTAGAGCGAGCAACTTCTCAAGCAACTACTACGGGAATCGTTGAAAATACCAATAAGAAAACAAGAGCAACCAATAAGTGAAATGATGCTTGGGAAGTACAGAGGAGTACTGCAAGTTAGAGCTTTCTGGCAGAATGTCAGGATGGAACTGCAGATCGATGACGATGATCATGAAGAAATCTTTCCTGTGGAGGTATGTACGAAACCATGGGATGCGACCATACGAAGCGGACATCTCATGCGACGAAGAGATCGTTGTTCGTATATGGTGAAGAGAACGAACACAAGTCTGTAGAGTCTGGATGGACGTTGAAAGATTTCCGACCAGGGGATGGAGGGGTCTCTGTCAAACGGTTCGGTTCCAAGAAATCACCCCACCACCCATCGGGACCTTCCGTCAACCTAGTCTAGACCGAAACCGACACAACTCACGCCAGCAGATCTAATCCTTACCCCATCAACCACCCATCATGCTTTCATTTTCCGCTGAAGGCGAGCTCCTCAAACTTCACACTTATTTCCAGTAAGCAAAATACCAAGAAGTGTTCGATTTGAATACGAGCATCCTCTCCCCAAGAAGGTCTTGCCTCCGCGCGTGAGATCATTGCGAGCACAAATCGCATTGGGTCAGGCGAAGGATGTGCTCGCGAATGTGCTGGAGCAGCAGGAGTTCAAGCTGAAGGCTGTGAATGCTTTAGCTATACTTGCGAAGGGGTTGGGAAGATGGTGAAGAGGTTGACGGAGTTGTTGTGCAGATGTTGCAGATCCATCTGGAGCAGACCAGGACGATCTCGCGATTAAGGAGGTTCAGCAGGCTAGAAGATGGGCTCAGGATAAGCTTATTAATCAACTTGGCAGAGTCCTGGGTGGAATTAAGAGTGGTAGGCCTCATGCTTTACATCACAATGGTAGAGCAACTATTTCCGGAAATCCTAGGGCGGAGAGAAATGCGAGCAAGTTATGTACATCTTCGAAGAGCTTGTCTTGTACAAGTAGCTCCAGCACCCTCGACTCAAAGTTTAGTCGCGCAAGCTCTTGCAGAGATCCACTTTGGATGGTTAGAAGTGGCCGAAACAGCTCTAGAATAGGCATGTAGCAAAGACCCAGAATATGCAGAGGTTCTAGCGAATAAAATTGTTTTGAATGTAATCTTCATGAAGGACGCCGGTGACTTGACCAGGTATGGTCTTCGTTCTGGGGAAGTTCAGTCACTCCATTCCGCTAACCTATACTTCATTTTGGAAAGATATCGAGGAGAAGAGTGCATTTTTTGATCAAGCAGCTACCAAATACTCCGCGAAGGTGTCGGCATAAATATGGTTAGAGGTCATCGAGGATGTTGTTGGAATTTATATCATTGGTAGCCGGAGCCATAAAGTACCAACATCATATAATATCAGACATGTTCTGAACGCTGGAGACAAATATAGGTGTGAACATTGCAGGACAATTACTGTCCTAACCACGCATAAATTGGTCATAGCAGAAAGGGTATATTGAAGTGCTGAAGTCGATGATATTCGTGTCACATATTTGATGCGGTCGATGTCCGCGTTCACAGGCGAAGACGTTGTGAAAACATAACGTCAGTTCACGTCAATAAACGAGAGAAAGAGTCAGCCGGCAAGAACAAGGAAGCGTTGTGCATGACACGTACGACGACGTAGTCTCACGATAACCTCACTTTGCAGCATGCTGTCTGCCATCGAAAGATGTAATCTTACGGCAAAAAAAACTTTTCGGCTGCACTGCAGTGCACAAACTCCGCGGGCAGAGGTCCATTTCACGATAGCTTCAAAAAAGTAAAAAAAAAAAAATGCCGCAAAACAATGTTGCTGCATATTGACATCACCAACTGATTTCCCCACGCCCTTTTAGTACTATGTACTGTAGAGTAAACACGGTGGCTCCCCTGCCTCGCGTTTTCGTACCGTGGATTACAGTCTACGAGACGCAGGATGACGATGGATGGATGCGTCCACGCCTCTTACTGACAGGCATTCAGTCTTGCACGGCGTTTGTTCTGCATACGGGGATGAGAGGAGGCGGAAAAGAAGGAGAAGGAGGAGAAGATAAGCTTGCAGGTCGAGTACGGGGCCTGCATATTGGCGTTGGTATGTAGAAGTGGCAGCAGCGGGTACAGTGCGAGTGGCATGTTGTATGGAGTAGAGGCAAAAGAGTCAATGTCAAGCCACGATACAAGCGCCAGTTGGATTGGACTGGACTCCTTCACCGTCTATCTGACGCAGGGACTGCATTAATAAGAAGCACGTTTCACTTTGGTTGGTTGGAGCAATGCGCGTCGAGGCTACTGATATCTTGTTGCTGTACGACTCAGTCACATTGCGTGCTCCGTGAACAAAACCCGTTGCTGATAGGATACTTGGTCGGCAGAGACCAAGAGATCTGATCGGTGATAAGTGATTGACAGGGGAAGCGATGGCACTAGTGCTATGATGTCATATTTGACTTCTTTGGCCCTTTTCCTTCACATGCCAATCTGCTAGTTGGCCAAAATTTTCAAGAAAGGGCCGGCGTATCAGATGTCGAGAAGGGCTTTCGTCTAGCTACTTCGTACCTTCGCAGTGTCTAGTAAACAATCCTCTTCCATTTGTTTCGAATCACGCCGATTACCCACGAGCCACTGAAAACCGGGACAGGCAAAAAGAGCACTGCCCCTCCCCCAACCCAACCCACCCACCACCCCACCATACCAACGGGGTGGAAAGGGATACGCTGGAATACAGTAACGGAGGTCTGTATCCTTCACGCCCCCCTTCCCGCCCGTATCGACGTCCCCACCTTATTTTTGGTGAGGTCGCGAGTAGTTGGCAGTCAAGGGGATAGACCGGGGCTCATGTACAACACGAGTAATAGCCAGGATCCCCAAGATCGAGGATGTGGTCCCCATCGAGTTCAGGGAATTTTGGCCACTGGAACCAATCAGTGCCACAGCTGCAGAAGTCCCTTCTTATCCGGTAGGTCGACACAATGACGGGTGCTATGGTCTAGTGCTATGGTCTAGGTCCAGCGAGGAGAATTTCGGAGACCTCCAGCCCGGAAGCATCCAGTCCCTGGCATGCATGCGCGTTGCAGTTGGTAAGATGATCGTGAGAATTTTCAAGAATGCTAGATATGGATATTTCTTGTTTGCTGGGCATGAGAACAGGTGAGCGAGCCGCCGGAGTTGAGCAGTAACGTGTGTGTATAAAAATCCACAGCGGCCACCCTCTTGGTCTAGGCATCTCCAATTTGAAACCAACCAACACAGTACAGCAAACACAGCACAGCAAACACAGCACAGCACACAACAACAAATAACACATCGGCGTCTAAGCTCTTCTCATCTAAATTCCATATATCAATCTAGACGCTGGGAGACCCATATATATCGACCCGCCGCTCTCCGCTTCTTATTCTTGCTTGCTATAAAGACATCGAGTTTCCGATTTCGAGCCGGATTACCACATCAAACACCTGGACTCCTGGTCGATTCACTCTAGTGTTTTTGACTTCCCTGCCTAGTACGATATACTCCTTCATAAGTTGATCTCTTTTTTTCAAAACTTTTTTTCTCTCTTCAATATGCCCGCCGCAACCACCCCACCCCGTCTCAGTACACAGGACTTGAAGGTTAAGAAAACTAGTTACGCCAGAACACAAGATCCCGAGATGTTGAATTCCAAGAGAAAGATCATCTGTTTCTCAGGTATGTGTACTTCCTCTTCTACTGCCACATCCTCTTGCCTGCACGTTTACTGATATTTTGGGTCTGCAGATTTCGATGGCACAATCTTCATGCAAGATACCGGACACGTTCTCTTCGATGCCCATGGATGCGGTGAAGAACGCCGTTTGATCCTCGATGAACAAATCAAGACTGGCGAGCGATCTTTCCGTGAGGTCTCGGAAGAGATGTGGGGATCTTTGAGAGTACCTTTCGAAGACGGATTCTCTGTCATGGAGAAGACTCTCGAGATCGACCCCGATTTCCAAAAATTCCACCGGTTCTGCATCGACAACAACATCCCGTTCAATGTCATCAGTGCCGGATTAAAACCAGTATTGAGAAGAGTTTTGGACAAATTCTTAGGAGAAGAAGAGAGCAAGAGAATTGAAATTGTCGCCAACGATGCCATTATTAACGAAGACGGAAGTGAATGGAAGCCAGTCTGGATTCACGACACTGAATTGGGTCACGACAAGGCTCTTTCCATCACCGAGGCTAGAGAAAATGCTCAATTACAATGTGAAGATGGAACCATCCCATTGATCGTTTTCATCGGAGACGGAGTATCAGATCTTCCAGCTGCCAGACAAGCAGATGTACTGTTCGCGAGACGAGGTCTTCGCTTGGAGGAGTACTGCCTGGAGCACAAGATCCCCCACATCCCATTCGACACCTTTGCCGATATCCAGAAAGAAGTGGAGAAGATCGCCGAGGAGGATCAGCGAAAGACTGGTGGGGCCGGCAAGCCGGCAAGATTCAACCCCAGAGCCAACCTTTGGAGAAGAGTCTCAAGCAAGAACGCTGTAAGTTGTCATCATTCTACCTTGGCAAGACTTCTTGATGCTAACGTTTATACCAGGTTCCTGCATATGTTGCTGCTACGCCAAGCAAGGAAGAAAAGATGTTCTTGTGGCCAGAATCATTCTCGGAGCTTAAGCAGCCTACCGCTATTCAAGAACAAGTCGCGGCCTGAGATGGAAAATAAGCGCGTCAATATTTCTTTTTCTTTTTACTTCCTGGTGGGATTTGTTTGGGCTGTTGGATTAGTTTTACCATTTGCATGGCGTCGAGAAGGGAAAGGCATCAGAGATGGTGTTATTTTGTTTTTGGGACCTCGTACATAAGAAGCGCGAGGATTTACATACAGAGCGTAGAGTGTTATTGTCGTTGCTGGAGCTTGTGATTTACTAGCTCTACAGACTGCGCCGATTAGATGGGATATCTAGAATGAATTAGATAAGAAATCTAGAATGACAAAATCGAGATTTTCTCTCTCTAAAACACTTCAGCTACTACTATTGCGTGCTTTTGTTCGTACTACGGACGTTGATCTTACCACTGGGCTTGATGCTTGATGCAAAGTATGTCTGAAGAGCCTGGAAGGATTGAGCAGAAAGGTAAAATTACTGGTTAAGCACACAGCCTTTTTTTTTTCCTGTATGCAGCAAGGAGATAGACCTGACCTGACCTGTATGCGGCATGAAGATCAATCGTCAGCTAAGGAGACATTGATGTTTGAATAGCATCCTCCTTTTATACTTGTCTGATTTGAACTGTAACTTGGCGAAAGGGAAGGGATATAAAATGGTTTATTCGGAGAAAAAAGAAATCAACATGTGTTACGTTGTCACACCATAGCTGGATATGTAATAGAGAATGTGATAGAGATTCAAGAAGCTGAAGCTGAAGCGCAAAAGGCTAGAGTGTCGGATATAAGTTCCGGTGATATGCAGTAGTTCTACATCAAGATATGCATCCAGTACAGATAGTTGGTGAAGGCGACGCGACACCCACCCGTAACGAACGGGCGGATAGCACGGGCACGGGGTCGGGTTGTGTGTGTGTGTCTGTGCTGGGTTGGAGCGAGGCACTAAAATGAGAGCTTGCCAAGTGCGGGTCGTAGCGAAGGCTGAGATGGTGGAGAAGGGAAATAGAAGACAAGGAGAAGGAAGGGAGGGAGGGAGTTTTGGTTGTACGGAGGTGCTTTACGTACGAAGGGGTTGCATTCACATGGGAGGTTGGAATGAGGGAGGGAGGGATTTGGGATGAGATGCTTGTCCTGTTTATGCGCGTGGATCCTGGGGGAGGACGGGAAGAATAGAGGGTTGGATGCTTTGTGGTTCTAGATTGGATTGTTGGATTAGCCGTAGACTGGATTGCTGGATTAGCCGATGGGGATAGGATAATACTGCACCGAGTACTTTGTTCGTACTGTAGATGGAATGATTTGCTTGCGGCAAGATGCTGCACTGCACTGCACTGCACTTGGCTGCCTCTAGTGTCGACGCACAGTAGGCGACATATGTGCCTAGCGAATAACGCTTAGGGGGGCGAAGTCTAATAGAACTATCTCGATCGCGTGTGGCATATAGTGTTTGTTGCTTATGGACGACTACGATGAATCCCACAGCATGAGAGATACAGTAAAGTATCAGATGAGCTCCAAAGATTTGTTGTGCTGTCTGATTTGGCCCAACGGAGGAGGTAGTTTCACCATGTCATGGCAGGAGGGCATTGGATAGCTATTGTTAGATCGGAATCACAGGATTCGGTCGTTGTTGCTGAGACCTGACCTGCGTTGGACCGGCACCGACCTGCGTTGGACCGGCACCGACCTTGGATGGAATATGGAAGACGACATATCTTACTCAAAGACTGTTGTAGGTGCTCGAGTGTTGCAAATGTAAGACGAAAAGCTGGCGGCACTTTCTGGGTAAAAAGCAGCTGCACACGCTGCTTCCAGAAATAAATTTCCGTGGGTACACAGACGCAAACGAGACGCAGGCACAGGCACAGGCACAGACACAGAGCATACATACATATAACTTTTGCATTCGGATCACTCGGTCGAGCAGAATTCAAGAAATCTATTGTTCTCCCCCTTTGAAATTCCATTCCCCCTTTGAAATTCCATTCCACCCCCTTGTATGTGTGTTATTTGGGAAGCAATCGAAATAATCCCGGAGCCGATCCAACCAATTTCAACCTCGATGACCTTTGCACCTACCAAAGTCGAGGAAGTTCCACTGCGCCAAGTAGCTTAAAGGTCTTTGAGAGACCTTGGGATGAATCCTTGTTTGCTCGTCGTTTGTCCTGTTTGAGATTCCCTCTACATATACCGAGTGAGCTCGACTTTTGGCGAAGAAAGAATTGGAAGGTGCAGTGTGCTCAAGGAAGGTTACCCTTACAGTCCAGTTCCCCGCAAACAGTACACTTTACGAGTACTGGACATACGAGTGGGATTGTGCAGCTACAACCGCAATCACAAAAGGTCCATTCCAGCTCAGCCCAAAAAGAAGAGAGGCATTTCTGCTTTTTGCCCATACCCATACCCTTTACGGCTGGCAAAAGAAATCCAAGCAAACCGATCGACAAATCCTGACGTTGAATTGTGTTATTGATTTCTTGAAATCCATCATTTGACCGGGTTGTTGGCTATAATTCACTCAAAGCACCCCCCCCCTCGTTCAACCTAATACCTTGCCTGCCATTGCCATAAAGGTACCACCACACTCGTTTTCAAAATGGTTCGCATAGCACTACCAAGTCGCCTGAAATCCTACAGCAGATCCGGAAGTCGAAGTACCAGTCCCAATCCAACTACGAGCAACAACAATTCCAACGGCAGCACGATGATGAAAAGCAGAAGTAACGGAAGGGACTCGAGTCCTGATGGCTCGAAGAGCAACGGCTTGATGTTGAAAGTTGTCGTTATCAAGGTATGGAATTATACTCCACTTTTTGGTAAACCAAGTCCATGCAACGGCTGGGGAACTGAAACTGGCTTGGATTGGAGATGCGATTCTGGGATTGATTTACGACGACGACGATCAATTGTTGACTTCTTTTTGCAATTAGGCTAGAAATTTGGCAGCAAAGGACAAGAGCGGGACTTCTGATCCTGTAAGTAAACAGCGCCGTTACCACGCCGACGACGACCTTCTAAACTTCGGAACACACAAGCTAATTACGGGCTGTAGTATCTAGTACTTACACTTGGTGACTCAAAAAATGCGACTCAAACAATCTCGAAAACTTTAAATCCGGAATGGAATCTCACGATAACAATGCCAGTGTCTGGTCCCAATTGCCTCCTGCTCGATTGCGTCTGCTGGGATAAGGACCGATTCGGAAAGGATTACTTGGGCGAATTCGATGTGGCATTGGAAGACGTATTCTCGAACGATTCGCATGAACAAGAACCGAGGTGGTATCCTCTGCGAAGCAAGAGACGTGGTGGGAAAAAGAGCGATACTGTTTCTGGTGATGTCATGCTTCAATTTACCTTATACGATACTACGAACCCATCTGCCACATCGGCACAAATTCTCGAGAAATTCAGAACTCTGGTCGGAGTGGAGAGTCCAGGTTTAGGCACGCCTTTGACTGAGCAAGACACAATTACGCCGGGTGCGGACCAGACCGAGGATGAATACTTCGATGAGGGTACCGAACCGAGCGACGAGACCGATGATCCCTCGAAACCAGAGACAACGGACAAGCGACGGAAGAAGTTGCGCCTCAAGGGATTGAGGAAGAAGAAACAATTGAATGGATATGAGTTTTCTGGCGGAAGCGATGTCGTCGGAATCATATTCCTCGAAATCTACAAAATTACCGATCTGCCCCCAGAGCGCAATGTGACGAGAACATCATTCGATATGGATCCCTTTGTCGTGGCATCTTTGGGGAAGAAGACCTATCGAACACGGGTCATTCGTCATAATCTCAATCCAATCTTCAACGAAAAGATGATTTTCCAGGTGCTTAGACATGAGCAAACATATTCTCTTTCTTTCACGGTGATTGACCGGGACAAGCTTTCTGGTAATGACTTTGTCGCCTCGACTGCGATTCCTGTTACCGAAATTACGGACACAGCTCCAGAGGCTGACCCGGAGACGGGACTTTATGCTTTGAGAGATCCTCCGGACATGAGCACTTTATCTCAACCTTCGGCGAAGAGTTCACGCTTCAAGCTGCCAATATCGAGATCTGCTTCGTCGCAAAGTTTGAATAGGCTGGGTCGTCCGGGGTTGGCAACAAAAGCTTCCAATCAGAGTACGGTTAGTGGTGCTGTTTCCGGCGGAACCACTCCTACCCTAGCACCAACCAACATCTCCTCACCGAACCCTGCAGCTCTTTCACCAAGTGATGCTCTTCCACCCCCAGCTTCCGACAGCTCTGACGGCTCTTCGGAGCAATCTGGAGATCCTGAATTACACCCATTCACCGTTCCATTGAAGCTCAAGAATGCCGAGAAATGGGAAGAAAAGCACAGTCCGGTTTTGTACCTCAAGGCCAAATACGTCCCCTACCCGGCCTTACGTCAACAATTTTGGAGAGCCATGCTAAAGCAGTATGACACTGATGAGAGTGGTCGCATTAGCAAGGTCGAACTCACTACGATGTTGGATACTCTTGGGTCGACCTTGAAAGAGTCTACGATTGATGGCTTCTTCAGACGTTTCCAGTATAATCCAAATAGCGAAGACCCGAACTCTGATTTGACCATCGATCAAGCTGTTATCTGTCTGGAAGATCAGTTGCAAGAAAAGTCCAAAAACACTTCGAGCGTCATGGACAAGGTCAAGAGTATCGTGCCTGATGTGTCACAGGTCAAAAATGTTGCTCCACATGAACTTGGCGGAGATAACAACAAATCAACAGCTGACAACGGCCCAACGCCAGGAAATTCGATGTCATCTGACGAGATCAGAGCGCAGGGTGTTGAGCCACAGTCTGTGGAGGATTTGGGAGTTCATGGTGAGGAAGGAGAATACCTGGACAAGGATGACCTCAATGATCAGACTGAAGAGCATGTTGTGGAAATCAGAGAATGCCCAATCTGTCATCAACCTCGTCTTAACAAGCGTTCTGATGCCGACATTATCACCCATATTGCTACCTGTGCCAGTCAGGATTGGCGCCAAGTGAACAACCTCGTCATGGCTGGCTTTGTTACATCCAGTCAGGCTCAGCGCAAATGGTACTCAAAAGTCATCACGAAGATCTCTTACGGAGGGTACAAGCTCGGTGCAAACTCGGCCAACATTCTGGTTCAAGATCGTATCACTGGACAGATCAATGAAGAGAGAATGAGCGTTTACGTTCGTTTGGGGATCAGGTTGCTATATAAAGGGTTGAAATCTAAAGAAATGGAAAAGAAGCGAAGTATGTTTGGTACCATTTATTACAAATTTAGTTCATTACCTAGTACAACAATTGCTAACAGATCTCCAGTTCGCAAGCTTTTGAAAGGCTTGAGTTTCAAACAGGGTGTCAAGTACGATGATCCAGCTTCGGCGGCTGAAATCCAAAAGTTTATCAATTTCCATCAACTGGATTTGAGCGAAGTTCTTCTGCCGTTGGATCAGTTCAAGAACTTCAATGAGTTCTTCTATCGCCAGCTGAAGCCAAATGCTCGTCCATGCTCTGCTCCGGATAACCCACGTATTATTGTCTCTCCAGCTGATTGTCGCTCTGTTGTTTTTAATCGAATGGACGAGGCGACGAGAATTTGGGTCAAGGGTCGCGAGTTCTCTGTTGAGCGACTTTTGAACGGCGCATATCCAGATGACGCGAAACGATACACAAATGGCGCCCTAGGTATTTTCCGTCTTGCACCTCAAGACTACCATCGATTCCATATCCCGGTCGACGGAGTTATGGGCACACCAAAAACCATCGAAGGAGAATACTACACTGTTAACCCCATGGCTATTCGCTCTGCTCTTGATGTCTACGGTGAGAATGTTCGCGTGGTCGTCCCAATTGACTCTGTGGCACATGGAAGAGTGATGGTCATCTGTGTTGGTGCTATGATGGTTGGAAGCACAGTCATCACACGAAAGGCAGGTGATAATGTTAAGCGCGCAGAGGAGTTAGGCTACTTCAAGTTTGGTGGAAGTACCATCCTTTTGTTATTTGAGGAGGGCGCTATGAGATTTGATGATGATTTGGTTGGAAATTCAAGTGAGGCTTTGGAGACTTTGGTAAGTCAGATTTGGGCTTCTTTGAGAGTGTGATTGAGGACTTATGACTAACATAAAATCAGATCCGAGTTGGTATGTCAATCGGTCATCATCCGACTCAAATGCAACATACTCCGGATATGCGCAAGAATGATGCAGATATTACGGAGAGTGAGAAGGCAGAGGCGAAGCGTAGGATCGAGGGTAGTATTTCGAATGAAGGCGAGAAATCTCATGCGAAGCCCCCAAAGGCTAGTTTGGTTGGGTAGATTAGAAGGGGGAAATATCATGCACTCGACATTGAAGTGCTCAGTCGAGTTTGACAGCGTTGTTTGAGTCACGCATTTTGTTTAGATATTGTGGGAGGTTGGTGGATTGCATGCATAGCTGGTTTGGACGGATGGGATGGGATAACATGAGATGGGATGGGACGTGGGACATCATAAGGCAGTAGGAAAAAAACGAAAAGTGGCAATGATTTGATGGGTTAATCGAACGGAATGTTAGGATAAGATAAGTTAAGTAACATTATAGAGACATAGTCTTTTTGTTCATATGGTGTCTCGTTCCCTCGGTGCTTTCAGCGGTAACTTGACATGGATAAATGACTTTTGGTGTTAATAGTTTGGAGCCCTGCAGCGGTTTCTCATTCACTGGGTAAGGATTATTTGCTCCGGTCTCTCGAAAGGCTTGCGCTATGCCTGCGCTATGGAAATCCTTAATCACGAATTTTCTCACCTCTAGATGTGAGGAAGCCAACATGAATAGAATGCAGCGTACCTTTAAGACCAATCAACGGTTGTCTCAAGCCCTGCTGTTTAGCGTCAAATCACGTGTGCAAGTTCCCTGACAAAACCTTGGATTTGATGCTCGGCAAAATCAATTCATGGCTTTTCGCCCACTTTATATTCAGCCTCGAAGAAGCCTCGTCAGTAGGTCAACTCGTCAGGCTACTACGAAGCCTTACACAATAACAACCTCCGTCAACGCTCTCCAAGGTCCCAATCAATCATCGTATTCTTTATAGAATCGGAAGGATCTCCTGTTTCATTCTATCAACTTTTTTAAAATCATTGACGGCAGTCGGCATCGCATTTGTGCGACGAAAGTATGGAGCCTTCTAGTAAGAAACGACGACTTGCACCCAAGGTCCCTGAGCAATCTGCTCAAGAACAAGTAATCAATCTTCTGCAATTCTTTTTTAGTCTATCTCTTCTAACTTGAAATGTAGTCACCGCAAGCTAGATACGATCAGAAAGCCATGCCCAATTTAGCAGAGCCCGCGCCTTCAAACGAGAGAAGCGACTTCGAGTCTTTCGCCCGCCACCTACAGGACGCAGCAATGCTTATCTATGCGCAAGCAAACCGAGCCCCATATACAGGTGTCACAGTACTTCTGTTGCGATGGGAAGAAGATTTGAGTGTGGAACAGGATCTCTTACTCCTGCAGAAGGTCTTTCAGGAGCGCTTCAATTTTCGAACCGAGTCTTGGAATATACCGAGCGGGCCAAATCCCAACATTAAACTTACTATGCAATTGGCACAACATATCGAACATACTCGGCCGGACAATCTCTTGATAGTCTATTATGCGGGACATGGGTTTGTGGGTTCAGATCATCAGTTGTATTGGGCTTGGTAAGATTGGGCGTATGTTCAGAGCCTTGTGATCATGCTGATACAGCCTTAGCAATTCGAGTGAAGATTCTCCGAAATTTAAGTGGGAGGGTATCAAATTCTTGCTTGAAGATGCGCAGCCAGATGTCCTATTGCTTCTAGACTCTTGCGCCACTACGGATTCGTCCGCCGCTGGAAGCCAGGGTATCAAGCAGGGTATTGCTGCATATAGTCCAGATCAGGTAGCACGTGAACCGGGGACTCGCTCCTTCACTTACCACTTGTCGGAAGCTTTGAATAAACTTGGCACTGGCCGTCCCTTTAGTACGCAGCGACTTCATGAGGAAATCATCTCACAAAAACACAATGGCTTCTTGCAGCACACTGGACTTACGAATGGAGCAGGAAAAGCAGCTTCGGCCCATGAACGGATGCCTGTATCCTTCTCTTTGACTCCTGGTACTTTACAAAGCATCTCACTTTCACCTCTCAGCCAAGTACAACGACCAAGTACCTCTTCAGGATCCCCGTCCGGCACCTCGGAGAACAACGCGCAAGGTTCCAATAGTAACGAGGAACAGATCAAATCCACTGCTAATTCTGATCTTACTTTTGAAGAAGTAAGAGCACTAGTATGCACTACTTTCGTGGGAGAACCAAGTCAGGATATGGCATCATTTAAACAATGGCTACACAATACACCACTAGCGGCATCCAAAATTGCCGTTGAGGGTATGTTCCATGGACCACCTACCATATTGTTAGTGTCAATGCCTATAGCCGTTTGGAACGTTTTGGCTGCAGAAGGCATTTGCTTGTTTTTGGGTTATATCAACTCTCATAATATGACAACTGACTACCAACATCTGATTGGAGCAATTTCACCAGTCAGCAAGGCCGCGACGTACAAAGAATTGGAGGACGGCAAGATCTTACTTGAGGCTCGGGAGGCTGCAGCATCTACGCCTCTGATGAC
The DNA here is from genome assembly GCA_026770245.1 of Clarireedia aff. paspali H2. Taxonomy (NCBI): domain Eukaryota; kingdom Fungi; phylum Ascomycota; class Leotiomycetes; order Helotiales; family Rutstroemiaceae; genus Clarireedia; species Clarireedia aff. paspali H2. The sequence goes on from JAJCXA010000017.1 coordinate 42,218, forward strand.
AAGGCATGAGCCAGCGCAACAGGAACCAATCAGACAACAAGAAACTGTTCACCAAACACCGACTCGACCAAGTTCCGCGAGACAAGAGAATATCCTTCCGAATTCTCAACCATTACCTCAGGTTATCTTTCAAGATGCTGGGCCACCAAGTGCTCCCGAACACACGGATGCGGTGGAAGATTCCGTGGAAATGCATGAAGCTGCGGAACAATTGAAAGCTTTAAGCCATGTTCGACATGTTAGCCACGATCATCTGACGCCTAACGAACGAAACCATTCGCATCTACCATCTGACGAATCGCCGGGACTAAGAAGCGGTCGTGAAGAATCGGCGTCATCTCAAGAACAACCTGGTTCTGAAGCAGAAGATCAATTGTACAATTCTGAATACAACTCCCCTGCATCGTCACGGCCCAAGCCCAGGAGGTCAGCACAAAAGCAAGGACCCAAGCAAGATACTCGATGCTCGATGTGTAGTCATGCACCTTTCAAAGATTCTTCCTCATTACGAAAACATATTGCTGCGGCACACACAAGACCATTCCCATGCGCTTTCTCATTTGCTGGATGTACCAGTACCTTTGGCTCGAAAAATGAATGGAAACGCCACATTGCATCTCAGCATCTCTGCTTAACATATTATCGTTGCTCTTCTTGTCCACAAAGTACAGTTGAAGGCAAAGGCAACGAGTTCAACCGCAAAGATCTATTTACTCAACATTTGAGACGAATGCACGCGCCTTTTGCGATTAAAAAAGCCTTGGCAAAGGGCGACTCGAAACTCCAAGTAGAGTGGGAAACACATGTCAAGGAAATGCAAGCATCATGTCTAGTAACGCGACGCCAACCGCCGCAGAGATCCGCATGCCCGAAATCCGATTGCTCGAATGTGTTTGAGGGAGCAGGTAGTTGGGATGATTGGACGGAACATGTCGGGCGACATATGGAGAAAGGAGAAGCGAATCGGCTAGGTGTGGATAGGTTGTTGGCGAGGTGGGCGTTGGATGAGGGGATTATTGAGAGGAAAGATGATGGCGAGTATAGGTTGTGTGGGACGGAGAGGGAGGCGGTGCCGGGGAGTAATGGGAATGGAGGGGTTGTGGGTGGCCTGGGTGCGGGATATTATTCGGATGGTAGTGGGGCGAAGAATAATAGTAAGGATTTGGAAGAGGAGAAGAATGTTGTGGATCCGTTGATGAGTTTGACGACGGCCGGAGGTGGAGATGGAATGGTTATTGATGGATGATGTTATAGGAGGGAGATGATGCGCACGACTAGAAGTTTTTGATGAGATTTTTATCCTTTAGGATTTTAGGGGAAATAGGGAAGAGGAAGAAACAAGAAGGAACTTTAGGTATATTATTTTTACTTTTGTTCACTTCTTCTCTCTTTTCGATTCATCCTATATCTGTTATCAGATAACTCTTTTTTGGGCGGATATTTTGGTTGGCATTTTCATCTACGTTTCCAGTTTCATCTTTTTTTCAGATTGTCTTAACTTCTCTGTATCTCCATTTATTGCATTCTTGCTCTTATGGTCGCGCTTGCAGTTATCTTACTTTTGCTTGGCTTGGGATCGTACAAGAGCGGGGTGGAGAGAACCGGGGTCGCGTTCTCAGCCTACGGTTCTTTCTTTCTTCTGTCGATGGTGTGGCGCCGCCTCATACTTGGTCCGGTCAGAAGAGAACATAACATACCAGAGCAAGGACAGTCGGTCAGTCAGTATGGGCATAGAACATAACAGGACAGGATGCACTATCATGGTTCATCGAAATTTGTGTCGTTTTCTTTCCTTTTTCCCCCCCCCCCCTTTCTCTTTTTTGCTGCGGGTGCACAAACGGATGGATCTGCAATGCAATGGGAATAGTTATATGGCGATAGGGATGGATGGATTGGGACGCGAGGGAATTGAAATGAAATGGGACAAGGGAGTTTTTTTTTGTGTTTTTGTTGCTGCGTTTGTGTGTGGGTGTGTGTGGTGTGTTGCTGTTAGTTGAGGGCTCGAGGTGGGAGACAGGTTAGCAGATAGGTTGGCAGATAGGTTGGCAGATAGGTTGGCAGATAAGTTAAGAGATAGGATATGATAGGGTAACAGATAGGTTAGTTTAGGTTAGGTTAGGTTAGGATAGCAAATATGAAATGTGCAGTTTGACGTTTGGAGTGCTTATTGTCTCTTTGTGGGGGTTTTTTACTCGGAGTGTGGTTGTAGTTGTGGTTGAGCATAAAGCGTTCACCTATGCTGTGCTGTGCTGTGCTGAGTTATCATGGTGCAGTCATAAAGTATACACACGCAAAAGAACTAAACGCAAAGCCACACACCCCGGATTCTCTCTCCCCTTTCCCGATTTCGAAGTATCAGTATCAATGTCAGTATCAATATCAATATCGAGAAGAGGAAGGAGGTTGTGGAATATGGAGTTGGTTGGTTGGTTGGTTGATAAGTGAAGTATGAGTATGTCTTTGAGTGAATTCTGGTCGAATCATTCTGCATAGGAGATCATAAAAGCTATATATACGGGACCATAAAAGGCGCACATGCTCGCTCCCCCATCCAACTCCACAACCACCCCAATAAACACAACATCGCATCAACCAATCTACAACAAGCCAACAAGGTGCCCTCAATTCCACATGCCAAAACCCAACCATCCATCTCCCCCAGCCACGACGTCCAAACCTACATCCGCTACCTACATATAGCATGCACCCACGAATACCACGACGATGGAACCGATATCCGAGAGAAACAATTCCAACTACTCACCTCACCTCGCTTTTACACTGATTCCACTTTCGATACTTTCTTCATCATGACTTCAAGATGGTGTCCACAGTGCCGGGTTGAGCGTGCGTGCATGATTAGAGAATCTTACCGAGGGAGAGTGGCTGAGGGGAATTCAGTAACTGTCGATCCCGAGGAGGATGGTTATGTTTGCGGTGCAAGTCAATTACCTTTTTTCAATCTTTTGCTCGTATTCAGGACGGGGGTATTTCCATTCTTGCTCTGTCCAATTTAAAGACTCTTGCCCAAGAAGAAGCACTCATACTCGGCCTCTCCCCTCCCGGCATTCGAACAACACCCCCCAAGTACCACCAGCACATTTCCACCTGCTCGCTCCCTCTGATATTGAAACTCTCTTGCAAACACTCACAGCACTGGACCTTGACCCCATCTCCACACTAGCATGAGACAACATCGATGAATTAGCTCGAAGAATAAAAACCCAATTAATCCTGACAGACGAGAGAGAAGGCGAGCTGAAACACGCCATATACTGGCACTTGGCATATATGGAGGGGGTGAACGAGGGGTGGGTGCATGTTGCAGGTAGAGTTGGAAGGGGCGGCGATGAGGGAGGAGGAGGAGATGATAAGGAGGGAGTTGATGGGGAGAGTTGTATTGTGAAGAGGGAGGTGGAAGTGGAATAGGTGGTTGATCGACGTTGGGTGTTAGCTTCTTGGAGCTAGGTCCAGGAAGAGATGCTGTGTACTCGGCACGTCTTGTATGTATGTATGGAACAATCTCGGGATCCCCCAGTCATGCGTAGATATATGTACTCATACAATTTAGATATTACACAATTTCGTAGATAAAAGATCTACACAATCTGCAGAATCAATTAATAAATCGCTCGCCTTCATCCTCCATAGTGACGACAGCAATTCTGCTCGCACAATGTCTCGGTATTTGATCTACAAAAGCGGCGTTTGAGTCCGCCGAGAAGATTAGCTGTTTACTCCACTCAATCACACATGGTCCCTAAATTTGGAAATTACTCTTCAACTTGGTACTCCGTACTCAATCACTCCCTATCAGCGAGTGGAGCACTGAAGAGCAGAGAGTGTGTGTCGTCTGTAATGACCAAAGACATCTCGTAGTCATACTGTAGCCATACTGTACGCAGTAGTCGGAGACGGGAATCTAGGCCACGATCGGCGTCGCTCTTCCCCGTTCCCCCCGATGTAGAAAAAGGAGAGGAGATCTTAGCCTATAAAAGGTCAGCGAGATGGCGGTTGGGTTTGTGTTACAGGAGATTCTTATCCATTACTTATCCTTGGGCCGTTCGCCGGATGCAAAGGAAAGAAGGAAAAGAAAAGAAAAGGTACAATGCAAGCTTGCATAAGTATTATGTACTGCATTGTGGAATACCTGTAAGATGTAAGGCTAGAGTAGCAGACAGATGCTGTGCCCCGGAATTGCTGAAGCCGGCTGCAGAAACGGACGGGGATTCTGTTGTACGCCCATAAGATACTGTACTGTGTACTGCTGTACTGTATGTACTATACTGTGCTGCAGGACTGCACATACGCGGACGAGGTGTGGACTGAACATGCGGAGTAGAATACATAGCAGAGGCGGCAGGACATCATGGCTGAGCAAAGGCTTTCATATTTCATACTAATGTCCGCTCGGCCGTTTGCCGAACTGAGACGGCGTTGAAATACCAAGGTAGGCGATGCTTTCTCCCGCTTCTCACCCCCGATTCACTTGAACTACCACGTGTATACGAGTCGCGTAGCTTCGCTCCAGAAGAATGCCGAAACTTTTTCTAGAAGCACCGACCTGACTGTTCTACAAAGTGCCTTGCCATGCCTTGCCTTGCCTCGCCTTGCCTTGCCTTGCCTTTCCAGTTACGAGCACAACACCAACACTTATTTCTTTTCTGGAGAGGATTGTGCCACTGTCAGAAAAGCGCATCTCTGCGGCGTCAGGTGTGTATGAATGGAAATAGATATAGGACGTCCCCGGGGATGCTCTGTAAGCATTACCCGAATAAGAGAGAAAATGGTACCGTGCCGGAATCCAATCAAATACTGCAGGAATCCTTGTTGAGGTGGTTTTTGCGCCATTGCCAATGCGCGCGGAATGTTGACATGTGTGTGGGTGATAAATATCCGGTGCAGTGCAGGGCAGTTCATTTTCTTTGCTTTTCCCATCTCCCATCGGCCATCTCCCCTTCTCCCCTTCTCCCCTTCTCCCCTTCTCCCCTTCTCCAAATGCTTTCCTTGGTATGACGAGGGTAGGTCAATGTGGGATGCGGATGGCAGGTCGTGAAATTAGAAACCCTTGCGCTGGGTCCAGACACCATCATCCACCGTCTCCCTGTACTACTTACTCTTTTACGTCTGGTGTGTGACTTGCATAGCTAGAGGGAAAAGACATTCCCAAAGGAGCAAAAGAAATAATTTCCCGATCTGTTTCAACACTTTTAGCACTCCTCGCACAGAAGAAGCGAGAATTGATAAACGCCTTAAACCCAAGAGGAAGAGTCGTCCGATCTTCTCGGCTAAACATGACATGAAAGCTCAGGAGTCGTTAGTGCCATCGCCCTCGTGGGTCGGAGATATTGTTACAGTAGTTAGTAGTTAAACCTCATCTCATCTCATCGTTTGATGTGTGATAGTGATGGTATTGATACTTGGGACATGAGTGGAGTGGCAGTAGTTAGACCCAGGAATGCTGCGCTGATACAGCACGGTCTTGGTTCTAAATACACTATGCAGGTCGAAACTGTGTTGCAGCCGCTGAGGTAGGATTTCTTTTTTATCGTTTTACCCTATTTCTTTTTTGTCGTTTTAACCTGGTCGCAAAAAGCACCTTTTCTGTGCAACGTCGAGGACCTGACCACTCTTGAAACAGCCTCGTGCATCTTTTCAGTCTGCACAATATCATCTGGGATGCCATCAATGTGTTTGAGGTTGATTCAATTGACGATTAGTGCAGAAAGTCGGCGGGAACTAAGGATTTCTAGGTACCAGTACAGTACAGGACTGCACAGTACAGGACTGCACAGTATCGTTGCTTCTGCCTCCGCGGCAAGAATCCCCTTCCACGGTCAAATGGGGGTACTCTATGCGGCGGCTAGGATCTGGGTCTGATTTCCACCGTGAAAGGGCTTGAGCTGAAGAATGCATCATCTGCACCCATCGGTATACTCCCGTGTAAACACCACCTTTCGAGACTTCATTAATTGAACATATCGATTCCTTTAGCAACCGAGGATGGTCCCGGGCGTTCGACTACTCCCCGGATTCAAAAAGCAATAAAAGTTTAATGACGATGGTCTAAAAACGTTCCATCACGGCTTGATTGTGCATAAAGCTTAGGCAGCTATAGCTTTGCTGTTGCATATCGGATATTTCGATATTGGCCGTGGCGGTCGGTTCCAGGAAAGGTTGAGCTTCAATAACGACACGCCCTTGGAGAGTTACTGTAGTCAATTGGCCCTATTCGTATTTCGCACAGTATAGCCAACTGTACTTGTGTTGGTGATAGATGGAGGATGCAGATGTTGCGCCTTATATACGCAGCGCGTAACCTTAGGTGATAGGTGACTATCGCTATTCTCTGCTGCTTACGTTCCGTACTCTCGGCCTATTATTTCTGCAACTGAGAGCACCTGCCAACTACGGCTGTAGGAGGATGGGGGTGGGAGTCGCCATCTCTTTCGTGTGGGTGAAACGTCAAGATCGACATAGTTCCAAGCAGATAATCTCCGTCATTCTCGCCGGCCGGCACTCCCACTTCTCGAAGTATGTCAGTCACTTGCAAGTATATCGATCCTTCGACATTACGCAACGCGCCTTTCACGATAATTCTGGATCCTCGTCTCAGGTAAGCAGTGATGATGACTGTAGGCGCCACCGACAGTCGAAACCTTATTAGAGTCGCACTGGATTGTCAAATGTCAGAATAATCTTCATCAAAAGAGAGAGATACAAAATACCCAAACACAAACACAAACCAAAACAAAAATACAAACAAAAACAAATGCCTCTGCGCCTCACTCGCTGTGCCTCACTCGCTGTGTCTAGCCTTGAAAATGATAGACTCAACGGGCCAACCTATGGCTTGGGACTACTTTCGTGCCTGCAAAATAAGTCCCTTAAGCAGATCATTTATATCATCTCTTTACTATAAGCAGCCAACTGCTAGTTACTATATAACTTGGCCGAAGGACTACAGCAACCTGCAGATATAGTTTACGGCTGTTTCGTACCCCTCCCCCCTTTCTAGTCTTTGAGTAGTTTAGGAAGGTCGCGATACTACGAACTAGATGGGCTTCAGACCCGAAGTACGAGACTACTGTACGTGAAGGATTGCTGGGATCACATCACAACGCAGCAGTCGCCGGAGCTAGAACGGCAGTACAGTAAGATCTTGGAGTTTTCCCGTACGATTTACGACAAAGTGGCCACGCATCTTTGCCTTTTCTAGTTCCCTCCTACTTCTCGATGTTTCGTCACTCACCAATCCCATGCGTCCATGAGGTTGCTTGCTGCTGAATGACTGCTAAGCCTTCCCCACGAATCCTTTGTCCGGGTTGTCAGCTTCAGCTCTGACTCCCGGGGCTATCGACGCGCATAAAAAGGTCAGAAAAGATCGTGGTACAGCACCAGAGTAATTTTGCACTATGCATAATACATACAGCCAGAAGAACAACAGCAGTAGCAGTAGCAGTAGCAGCAGTAGCAGCAGCAGCAACACAACGCTTTGTTCCTATCGTTGTGCACAAAGTAAGGAAGTAGCTGGCTCGTAAATTACGTCCGAGATATCTTCATAGGAAGCCGAAAAGGGTACGGACCATAACCACCACTCACTCCCTCCACACCCTCCACACTCGTAGTTCTATCCAGAAAGGGGACTTTGCAATATCTCCATCCTTTTTGGCCCAGGACCCAGGATCCAGCACGCAGCCAGGACCCACGCTTCAAATGAAGGCCATCGCTATGCACTCCTGAATGTTTGACCTTCACACCACTACCAGCAACCTGACCCATATCCACCGTCACACCCACCTATCACCTATCACCTCTTACCTCACACCCATGGCCATCGTCCATCGCCCATCCTCGCCATCACCCATACCACTGCTGCTCCTTCCGTGCAGCATCCGCGCTACCTTTTTGATCCAAAGAGCTCTTTTGCCCTCGAGGGTACGAGGGTACCCGGGTACCCATATACGTGCTGCAAATATAGCCGCCATCCTGGTTGCTCCCGCTGGTTCACCTGCCTCCCTCTTGCCTCCACCCCCAAAAAATATTCAAGTACCAATCTATCCGACACCGTGGTGCTGCGAAATATTCTCTTGGGAGTTCCTCTTTTCCTTCTGCTTTGGACCCCAATACATATCGTCGGTAATTCTACTCTTCGACAGACTAGAGGGTATCGTATCTATCTATCTTCTAAGTTGTCTTCTTTGGAATTCTTCCAAGTTGTCTTCTTTGGAATATCATCATCTCCACGAAACGCTTGTTCTGGTTCTTGTTCTGGTTCTTGTTCCCGTTCCCGTTCCCGTTTCCGTTGCTGTTCCCCCATATCACCACCAACCCAATAATTAATATATATCGATAACATTTGGGCCTCGACCTCGCTCCTTCACTCACGCACCCATTCCATCGGCCATTCGTTTCAAGCTTTGCAGTTTTTTTCAGGTACGCAACAACAATCTTTCTTGTTTAGCATCGTCTTCCTCCGTCTATAAGGTGGGAAAGTGTTTGTTTGGTAAAGGTGCAGTGGGTGGATGTTTGGGCCGGCGCCATCTTTTCCCAGACATGATTGAGCTGCCTCACAATCTGATTTCGCTTGCCAATTGATGCCTCGACTTTTACCATTTTGCCTTCTTCCTCGAGAAAACTTCTGTACCACAACATTGGGCAATTGAAAGCATCGGTACATGTATGTGTGGTGGGCGTGAGGAAGGCCGCCAACCCACATAAATCGCCTGCCTTATGCTGGAAGACGTTCTTTGCATTGACCCGGACGATCTTACATGATTCATCCCACCTGAACCTACGCACAGTCTTACCGTTTACAAACGCCTAAAACCAATTCCAATTTTCAGAATCTTTCACATTTGTCTCATGACTTCGCCATCAAGTGTACTAATCATTATTTATGGTCTTAGACAAGACTTCCTTCTATCAACACGGCGACTCCGACTCGATGTGCATCCTCATCTGATATATCAACTACTTTTCTTTCTGGGCATAAAGCCATTCGACTGGGGGGATTTACTACGATTTTGTCCTTCATAAATAGGTTGGAGGATAGTTTTGGAATTTGGTGGCATAGGTTTGGAACCAAGATTTACTGTAAAAATGTCCACCTCAGATCCCACGCAACAGTTCGCGCGCATGGAAAATGCGAGCCCTCGCCGAACTCGATCCCAAAGTGCTTCGAGCGATCGACCCTCGATGGCTAGTTTTGCTAGTCTCCTCTCTCCGCCAATGTCGGTTTCTCCAGAAGCTGTTTACATTGCACCATCGGCAGCTTCTCAAATTGTGACGAACGACCACGATAGCCGGGCTGATGCTTGGCTTGACCAGCATGGGATTGAACCTTCAGGTGAGACAGCATTGGTATCGACACCGGCATTGACGCTTGTCAACAAATTTTTGGATCAGCTTTTGTTCAACTTCCTCTCAGTCTCCCGATCAACATCATTAGCGACCCTACGTCCTGCTGTGAGTGAAGTGCTGAAGCCGAAGCTCGCCAAGGACGCAATCAGCGGTGCAGACGACGAACTTCGAGAATATCTGGGTGGAGGAGACGATGATGAGTTATTTTCATCGGCAAATGGTGTGCCATCTCGGAATTGGGATCTGGAATTGGTTTGGAAGCGCACACGACTGCGCTGCATGGTCTATTCGTCTTTGGGGGATATGGAAGAAGAAGATGAGGATCGGTACACGGCGGAAGAGCATCTCAGTACTTCTGCGGGCCTAAATGGTCGAGAGGACGAGTTGGGCATTGTATCACCGGCGGTAGCCATTTTCCTCACGTCAATTCTGGAATTCATGGGCGAACAAGTTTTGGTGGTTGCAGGACAAGCGGCATACAGCAGACTCCGCGCTAAGCATGAGAAGGATGAAAGGGAAGGCGTAACCAGGTTAACAGATATTGCGGATCGAGTGGTAGTAGAGGAGGGTGATATGGAGCGGGTTGCACTTGATCGGACTTTAGGACGACTTTGGAGAGGTTGGAAAAAGCGAGTTCGCTCGCCCGGAAGCTCAATTTCTGTGGGACGCCCATTTCCTGTGGATTTAATTTCAACTCCACCACCGCCGCCCAAATCATTACACAGAATGACAAGTGCTCTCGTAAAGAGTGCTGAGAAATTACAGCAAGTATCTGGAACAACGACACCAACAGAGCTCGAACCAGCTGCCAACATCCCCTTGCCTATGTCTGTCAACGACATACGAGAAATTGAAATTCCAGGGGTTGCCCCTCAAAGCGACGACGAAGCTAGTCATGCCGGGTCGGGGACCGAGGAGCTCACGACAGCTCAGCGTCCTAAGAGTTTAGTAATTTTTGCAAGTGCGAACAATCTACCTACGCCCAACTCGTCTCAACCGCCAACTCCTGAATTCGCAGCCTTTACTCCAAAATCAAGGAAACGTGCAAATTCTTTGCCACCCCCTAATCCAGCATCTTTCACTTCGTTGTTTTCTAAGCGCGCCAGCGTGAGGGTTTCGACCGAGGTTGACAGTGCCAACGTGGATTCCAGGTTGAATGGCACCATTACACCCGAAGACTCAGATATCGATGAGGCTGAAACTAAAGATAGTGGCAAGAGTGCGACAAAACCACAATCTGGGACATCCTCGGCTCGCCGCCTTTCACCTGCTTACGTTCACACTCGAAAGGAAAGTATAGGCCCAGATCCTGATGATGAAGATGTGGAAGAGCCTCAGATTATGACTTCTTCGAGGATTTCGATCAATGGTAGAATTTCTCCTGATGATATGAGAGACTTATCTTCACATTCTAGTGCCCGCTCGCCAAGTATTCATTCCTTACGGCTGATCGATGTCAGCGCTGGGAAGAGTCCTACGGTTTCACGTAAAGGCTCAATGGATGCCGGTGACTATATTTCTTCCGGCCGGGCCATTTCTATTTCTCGACCAAACAGTTTACACTCACCGGTCTTGACCGAAATCCAGTCTCCCCGTGGGACGAGCCCAAATATGAGAGCGTCGACTGGGTCTCCCTTGGCACGCAATAGCTCTGGCCTCGGCTCGATGGTTGTGAATAGAGAATCGATCTCTGAGGTTGATGAAAGAGAAGGCGCTGAAAATGATTCACCTCTAAGCGCAGTGCCTGCAGATTTTGCTGCTGCGATGCAAGGTGTTGATATGGACCCCAGTCCTACTTCGCAGAATTTCATTCCTAACCCTGTTCCCAAACAAAATGCACCGAAATCTGCACCATTTGTTCTAGCTGCTCCTCCTACTCCGCAAAATTACCATGGTAATCATAAAGAAGCTGCAAAGCAAAAGCAAAAGCAAAATGCAACGTCAACGTTGCAAGGTATCTCTAACCCTAAGATTCGTGGTAATAACACCCGAGACGTTCCGAATACTTTACAACGTATGTCACTCCTACAATTTGCCTGATGAATTCGTGTTTTAATGTGCATCTAGCAGCTACGAGGACATTTTCTGAGCCACCTCCAAGATCTACCTCTCGCGCTTTAAATAATCCTATAATTGAGCGAGGTGCTGTCCTACCAAGTCTTGCTGAGAACAGCTCGCCTAGCATAGTGAAGAGTGCCCCACGCACATCACCAGTGCAACGCAACTCTCCTCCCCGACCCGTACGGGATGATTCCACACGCAAGGCATTCCCTGATCTTCAACCAAAACCTATCCGTCAGTCTTATGCATCAACTTCTAGCTCTTCCTCGGTCCAAAAGATCAAGCCTATCCGAACCTCGGAAGATGGCGGTCCAAGTACTAGTGAACTTAAGTCATTCGACCAGTTGATCCAAGGAAGCGAAACTATCCAATACACTTTGACGCCTCAAACTATGCGTAATATCGAAAGTCCAGTTTCTCCAGCATTTGCAACAAGTGCTCGTCCTGCCACTGGCCGTTCGCATTCATCATCCGTAAGCAAACATACAGGTTTATACTCGCACCCCCCTACTGGTCTAGCGAACCTCAATCCTACCACATCTCGAAGCACCAACTCAAGCCGATTGCGTGGAAATGCTCCACAGCCCAGAGATGCCAGAGCCGATAGAGATTCCCTTGGGGATTTCGCCGAGTTCATTCGTTCAACCGGTCCCGCACATAATTATAGCAAAGAGACGCCTCCTCGAGTTTCTACTGCCACTTCAAGCGGGCATTCTCGACCGCCAACAAGCAACACCCACAAGGGTAGCAACGGAACTCCACGAAACGCCAGTGGGTCGGCACTTCGTTCATCACCAGTGTCATCTCTCCCAAGACGAGCCGAATCTTCAGCAGGTCGATCTCGTACTCGACTACAAGCTCGCGATGCTACAGTTGGCAAGGATTCCATTACGGATCTTATCGACTTTGTCAGAGCAGGCCCAGAGGATAGAGGTACTCATAGAATTCCAAGAACTGTAGCCCCATTCAGATCCACTATGGATTCAGATCAAATGGCGGGACTTGTTGGAGGAAAAGCTGTTGATGCAACCTTACCAGATGCTCGATATAGCCAAAGCTCGATACAGGCTTCCACACAAGCGTCTACCCATCAGTCATCGGTTAATTCACGAGAGGGGCTTCTCAACAGCTCCAATAAAGTGAACAGACCTACTCCAGGACAAAGTAGTATGGACTTTGACGACGAAGATATGATGCCAAAGCGGAAGACGCGGAGGGTTAGAGATCCCTACGCAATTGATCTCAGTGATGAAGAGGATGAATATGAAGCAACATCCAGACCAGCACCAATCAAAGAGGAGGAGTCCTTGGCTGATTTCTTGCGAAATGTACCTCCTCCACCATCACCCAAGATGACGTCCGTCTTCGATGATGCCCCCAAGCCACCAAAGAAAAAGGCAAGCTTCTCATCCCGCTTCGGCCGCAGCGGGTCAACATCTCAAATCCCTCCACCTAAAACCTCTCAGTCCAACCGCTCCATCCCAGTTAAACATACACCCATCAACCCCCAACTCGCCGGCCCATCCAATTCTCCCAACGGCCACCCAAACTATCATAGTCACACCGCCGGCTCACGCCACCCTTCTATCTCAAATAACAGCATTCAGCAAAAGACATACCCGCCCCGCGAAGCTACGAATTTTAAATCTAAAACAAGCGATCTTGCAGATTTCTTGATGAATTCGGAACCCCCGGCGCCGATGAACCCAAAACCATTTGGGGCTGATAAGGAGGAACATAGTACGTTTGCAAGTCGTATGTTTGGGAGGCGGAAGAAGACTTCGGCGGGTTATTAGAGGATTTTGATTGGAAATTAGCTGGATTGAGATATGCTTTTGGATATTTTGTTTGCGAGGTGATGGCTGCATGAAATAATCTGTTTCATATTTTGCATACCATTGGCGCGACGCGCTTGGTTAAATATTTGTGTAGAAAGACAGCTATTCTATCTATTCTATCATCATCAAGAGCTTCGATATCATCTTCATTCCCATCTTGTATACTTATCTATATGCATATACATCCATACATCAAGGAGAAGTCCAATTCTGCATGTATCTATTCCTCCTCTTGAGGCTTTTTGGTTGTTGTTATATATATCGCTGGATGGATGGTTTATATTCTGCTCGATGGGTTTTGGGCTGTTGTTTTTGTTTGATGAAGCGAACGAGGTTTTGGGATGTAGGAAATGAATGGGGGAGGGGGTAGAGTGTTATTAATTGCTGTCCTCTTCTCTTCTCTTCTCTTTGATTGGAGATAGTTGGGTAGTTGGTGGTTTTGTGTGTTATCCTTTCTGCGGTTGCTATGTGTGTGGGTTTTTGCTTTTGAGGGGATGGGATGGGATGGGATGGGATGGGATGGGATGGGATGGGATGGGATCTGCTAAGGATGGGGATGGGATTGGAATCGAATGGAATGGAATGGTTAGAGTTCTTTATGATGGATCGTGTCATATATAGGATGGGATGGGTTGTGGGAAAGGGGGGGGGGGGGGGGGGTATTTGATTGGTTGGTTGGTTGGTTAGTTGTTCTTGGATGAGGTTGGAGCGAGGAGAGCAGTGGTAGGGGGGGATTGTATGGATATGAATGAGGATCGGGATGAGCATGAGGAGAAGAAAGAGAAAGAAGATGCATAGATGGGTGGGAAAGTAAAAGACGGGGATGAGGGAAGAAATGGATGGGTTAGGTTAGGTTAGGTTGGCAATGAATAGTGTAGGATTATATAGGATAGGATTGGATTGTATAGGAAAGGGAAAAAATAGATAGATAGATAAATGGATGTTTATTGGGACTTGGAGATTGCGGAGATTGCTTGATGTGATTTGATGTGATGTGATTGATTTAATGAGTAGATTTTGGTTTGGATTGGATTGGATTGTAAAATGTGTGGATGGATGGATGGATGGACAAGCAAGACCATCCATAATATACAGATCGATGCGATGCATAACAGAACAGGTGTTGACAAACAAAAAAACAGGTATATAGATCGATGGGTATCATAATCTTGGTTTACCTTTCCTTTTTTTCCCTTCCCATTTCGTCTGTGACTATAGGTATATACTCTCTTTCCCTCTCTCCTCCGAACACATATATGCTCCTACTGCAGCTCTTTCTCAAGCTTGATTTCAAAGCCTGTTTCTTTCCCCTCCCCTTCCCCTCAATCATCCGTGTTCCTTTCATTGAATTGGACTGCGGCAATCCCATGGCCACTCTCCGACTCAACGAACAGAAAGGAAGAGCACAGTAACAACCCAACCCAACCCGATTCATCCAGTCGAGCATCTTCAAGAACCCCTGAATGCGACTCATCGCCCCTGAGAGCCGCTCTCGCTACATCACATCACATCACTAGTCATTAGCTTCACTTCCTTCCTCTTTGAGATCAAACAGCCCCTGCAGTAGAAAGAAATAGATAGGAAAGTGGTGTGGAATATTCAGACAATGTTGAGAAGATTTGTTGTTGCGGTTTTTGTAGTCATTGCATACATAATTCATCTATCCACCCTTCGTATCCACAATTTGTCTACTTCTACATCCGGTTGTTCATTCATTTGGCGGTTAGGGATTGGCCTAATATGCATATGAATGAACGAAAGGATATATAGATAGGATTGGGAATTGAGAAGTGGATAGAAGGCATATATGCGTATTATGGCCCCGCGGTGTCATCATGTGTAGTTCGTTCTTCATGCAGCAGTGTAACAAGATATAAAAAAAAAACTGTATAAACGTACCATTTCCCACTTCCCCAAACAAAAGTCACATCACCTCTCAGGTTTGAACCTCCCCCTCTTCTCCCTCATGCCCTCCACCCTCTTCCGATCCTCCTCAAACCTTCTAACCAACTCCCCCATCTCCTTCTTCCTCCTCTCCCTACCCTGCCACCTATAGAACCCTGCCGCCTCCAACTCCTTCCTCTTCCTCTCCTCCTTCTCCTGCATCTCTCTCCTCTTCTCCTCCGCCTCAGCGCTTCGTGCTGGTCCTGCCCGCCCGCCGCGCACCACCGTTACGAAACCGTCTTCGTCGGGGACGTTGCGCATGCGCTGTCTCTTGCGCTTTTCTTCTTCCTCCGCAGAGTTGAAGTTGCTCATGAAGGCTTCGACGCTCTGCTGTATGCTGGTTTTGGAGGGGAAACGGAGGACTTGATGGGAGGCGTAGCGGGCGCTCCCGAGGGAGGGAACTTTGCCTTCGGTACTGGAGCCCCAGATGGGGAGTTTGGAGTCTTTGGAGGATTTGCTCTTGGTGGTGGAGAGCTTGCGCACGGCTTTTAGGAGGGTCTCGACGCTTTTTTCGTCGACGAGAAGGATGATGGCTGTGCGGCCTTTTTGTCGGAGGGACCGGTCCCATGTGGAGGGCAGGGAGGTGTCCAGGGGTTGTTGGGCGGTGGTTTCGCGTTTGCGTTTTTTGCTGCTGGGCGCGGTGAGGGTTGAGTTGGATTCTGATATGGGAGCTTCATCTTTCGAGCCTTCAAAGCGCACTTCTTCTACACGACCGGCGCCGATGAGGGAAGTGATTATGCTGCGGATATGTGGTTCTGTGCTGTCGATTGGGAGATTGGTAGCGAAAAGGCTGCGGGAGTCGTTTTCAGTGGGGATTTTGGGCGCATGGGGACGCAGATAGAGGTGTGTGGTTGTTGGGACGGGAAAGGAGGGGGTGGAGGGAATGGAGATAGGAAGGATGGTGTAATTGTCACCTATCGTTGTTGACATGGCTGCTAGGAGATGGGTGTGCAATCGGGTCTCGTGAAGGAATTGGTGCTTGGGAACTTTTTTGCGGCAGAAATAATATTTGACAGGGTTTGATATCTAATCTTATGGCGCTAAGCCTAAAATAGTTCTGAGCTCTAAGAATAGCGAACGACAGCTACCCTTCATTCCCTCATATCTACATCTATTAATGAATACAGATCATATATGCCAGTACTTGTTCATTTATCCTTCACAAATCCTCCCAAATAGCCAATATCAGCTCCTGTGATCAGTTCGTAAGTACGTTTGAATGTGCAGTGACGTCGAAGCACGTTATGCTTTTTCGGCATCGTTGATACCACCGGTGGTAATGATATATGTTGCTTCGCCTTCCGGACAATCTGTTTAAATATGTCAGTGACAGTAGCAAAGTAGTATAGAAGAAACACACCAGGTGAGTCGATGACTTTGGCAACTCTCTCTTCACCACGACCTTTGCGAAGAAGTAATCTAGTTGTAGATGCATGGGCGAGAACATGTCCACCAGCAGGTTTACGTCCATCTACTCCGGCAAAAAGAGCACTGGCACCTGGATCCGACATAACTTGATTTGTCTGTAATATGTCAGCTCAGATACTGGGTGTGATGGAGAAAGAGCATGCCATTAGAACCACCAGGTTGAACTCTTCCGCCATCTGGGTGGCCTTTCGAAGGAATTGATTGATTGCACATTGTCGGTCGGACAATTCACCGCGGCCGATGAAATCTGTACGAAACAACGAGATTACACTATCAATGATGAGTAGACGGTACTCATTAGTGGCGAAGTTCTGAGCAAGGCCCTCAAGCATCTCTTGTTGCATCTACTGATCTTAAACGAGTGTCCTTCCAAGTGAATTTGGCAAACATACCTCAGAGTGTTGAGCGCGAGCGTACACGATGTTTTCGCAGGCTTGTTTAGGGTCAACTTGTCTTGTTAGTACATGCGACGTCAATATGTGGTCTACTGACCTCCAAATCTCTCTGCAATCTCTGCGATTCTTTCTGGTCGAAAGGTCCCTTCTGTGTCTGTTTCGTGTTAGTGGTTATGAGCAGGGAGGGGAGGAGGGATGTCGCCTACCAATATATGCAACCTTTCCTTCAGCTCCACCCATTTCTCTTGGAAGTTGAGCAATGACTGCCATTGTATGTGCCAGCTGGGTCTTCCCACATCCTATTAACGTTAGCACAAAGAAGCATTGAGCTCATAACTGACGCACTGAATTCTCCATAGACCTCGTTGATACTCATAGTCTGAAAACCACTAGTCTAAGTTAGATATTGTCTTTCACAGCGAGTGGAGAGTATATCGTACCCATTCAAACATGCATCCAACTGCTTACTACCAGTGGATATCCTGAGACACTTCTTTCGGACATGACCAAGCTCAGCAGCAGTGATGAATGTGCCACCTGTTCCAGGTACCTGCGTGATGTCAGCCGGAAGTGTTGAATGAGAGTGGAAGGAAACTAACAGCCAGTTTCTTTGCAGCCTCCTTCATTTTCTCCACCTTTTGCTCCGTAATACCCTTGATCCGAACCAGCCGTCTTGTAGCTGTTCCAATGAACGTCTATTAGTCTGTCAGTTGAAAATTCATTATATCAATTTGCGATGGCGCAAAATCTTACGCCAATTGTATGAATGTTGTTCATCCTTAACTTTGCTATATCGGCAGCAGAGATACCTGCAGGGGTTAACATGATGGATATTAGCCCTGGCAGGCGATCATGGGTTTACCGTATGCTTGGATCTCATCGATGTCGATGATGGTGTTCTTCGAATATGTCAATAAAATGGACAGTCACAGTGCACCTTGGACGAAGAACGAAAAGTGACTCACCTCCCCCTCCTCGGCATCGCTGGAACTGTTAATAGTGACAGCCATGATGTCAAGTTGTATTCTTTCCCCTTGCTGAATGTATTTGGAAAGTCTGCAGAAGATCCCGCTTGAGCCCTGAGATCTCACCCCAGTTTAGATGATACGTGAGTGTTGGTGCGTGAGTGATGAGTGCAAGTGGCTGGTTCGAGACACTCGATTCTATGGCCTATCAGTAACTGTCTTTGAAGAAACTCATGGTCATCTACATACCTCTTGTTTCTCAAGCAATCTCACTTCTTCGAAAGGTTGAAATGGTTGGGGCAGCACCAGGAATAACCGCGTAGAGATTGGCAAAAGAGTCGTACCTAGTTCCAGGAAGGGAAATATATTATAAAGTGAAATGGTGCAGAACTTTGGGAGACGCAACCGTGAAGTATTCTGAATGAATATGAATATAATAGAGGTAGAAGACGGACCCTAGACGAGTGATAGGAATACGTATGAGAAAGAAAATGTTGATATGGAGAAGTGAAAGGGTGGTAGTGGTGAGTGGTGAGTGGTGAGTGGTGAGTGGTGAGTGGTGAGTGGTCAACAGAGGAAACGGAGGCCTAAGATGGGGAAATGAACCAGTAGGCTGAAAGAAAGAGACTTGACTAGAGCAGTCAGTGTTCATCCCAAAACTCATCGAATTATTTGCATGTGACTTCGGCCTGAAGGTGAAGTTTCGCTCGCAGCTTGGCGTTTTTTGTATTTTCTTTTTCTTTTTTTTTTTTTTTGTAGGCAGTAGGTACCTTTCCCTCGGTCTTCTACTAGATGCTCGGAACCCCTCAGATCAAGTAGTGTAGTAAAATGCGTGAGATAGCATCAAGTTGAAGTTGGATGTGTTTACCAACAGAATAGAGAATGAATTGCACGCTCCAAAGTCAAGCGCTTCATTTTGCCATCTTGCTTCATTCACAAGAACCGGGATTTTGCCATGAGCTTCAGATGTATATGTGGCATTTACCTACTTATGCACCTACCAATCTGCTCCCGAACTCGTAGACAGGACCCCAAAACCTGAATGAAAGTCAAGCCACTAGGAAAACCTGCTGCAGAGCCCAAATGGTAGCACAGCATAAAAAATCCACCTACACAAAGCCGGGCCCAATGCGAAGACGTGCAACAAGACCGGATATTAGGTCCGTAATGATCTTGTAGCGAGCTGTGATTTGTCTTTGTATCGGAAACTTGCCGTAGATTTGAAGAAGAAGCAGAAGTTGGGGACCATTGTATGTATATATACCTTGCGGTGAATAGATATGAAGAGCATTGTTACCACCGTTCTGGCAATACTACCACTGCTGCTTGGAGTGGTGCTGGTAGAGAAACTCGAAGATGATACACAAGTAAAATAGATTCTGGGGGGGAATACTCCTTAAGCACTTGGGTATAGCGGCTTCTCAATATGACCTCGTCCCTCTCATTACTCTCAAACAAGCACTCCATCTCCCTCAGAAGTAATATCGTCCCAACATCTCTTAAACAACCTCCGGCTATGCCTCACCAAATTCCCTTTCCCACTCTTCTCCACCATGTCCACCAACCTTTTATCCTTCCATCCCATGGCATCATCCAGCAACAAATATGTATAAGCGAAAATACTCGCATCAAACAATGTAGGTTCCTTCTCGCCAAAAAACCATTTGTCGTCTCCGAGCAATACGCTTAGCGCTTCAAACGCTTTCTCCGCTTCGTTGTATATAGAATGAGTGTCGATTGTAGATGCGGTTTTCATGAGCTCCGTGGAAGCTGCAGAGCGGAGCTGGTATGCAGTTATAAGACGGATGAGGGGTACCGATGAAGTTGATTGGATGTAGAGGGGCCAGGCGACGGATGAGAAATTGGAGGGGGTGAGGTAAAGTGTATGTAGCTATTGCGCATGGTCAGTTGTATCCAGGGCGCACGGAAGAAAGCCAAACGTACCCAAGCATTTCGAATTCGGTGGTCTATTAGAGATTGATATGCTTCATATCTCATGCTCTGCGGTTCCTGTACTTTCCTCCCTTGTTTCTTCGCATATTTGACGAAGCCACTACTTGGGATCGGTAGGTGGCTATCTTGTGAGGAACTGCTCTTGACGCCGGGTAACAAGAAGGGTAGGACTCCTGTGGGAGAAGCGTGATTATTGGAAGATACTATTTTATGGTCTACTCCAGCGAGCTTCAGGAATGTCTGGAGGGAAGCAATATCAGCCTTTCCATTCACTCATTTCACAAAGCCCTTATCACACATATTCAGCACGTCAGCACGTCAACACACCTGCCATTTCAGACATCCTGGATTAAAGCTTGGTCGTCCGCCCCTCTCGCCCTCATCCCCCTCTCTACAAAAGATATATAGATTTGGTAGCCTCGCATTATCTGCATTCCCTTTTCCCTTGGACCCAGCTCTTCGTGGTAATTCATTTGCTGGATATGTGAGAACGGGTACTTTGTCAAAGACCTTCTTGACTGGTCCTGGTATACTGAAGAAGTCCTTGACAGCATTGGTCTGGCGAGTGAAGTTGGTTTGGTTATAAGATGTGTCTGGTTTCTGTTGATTATTTCCGTTATCTTTCCGTGAATTTCGCGAGGATGAAGATGTTGACTCCTTCGGGAGAGACATCTTTCGATTGGATTTGACCAGGGGGGTGGTTATGTCAAATCAAAAGTGGTGAAGGGATAAATGGGTAGCCCCGGCGGGATATTTTTCTCCAACGATGCTCGAATACAGTAGCTCGAGTAGTTGACAAAATTGATGAGGCTGCAGAGCGGCCTCACAGCACAATTTTTTTTTTTTTTTTTTTTCCCCTTCTTTTTTCCCTTTCTTTCCTTACAGTAGAGCTAGCCGCGCATATTTTGTCAAGCATGTTCAAGCGAAAAAAGGACCGATGAAGTGGGATGGGTCAGGCATCTTTGCATTTTTCCATCCGATCTTTTGACATTTACTATCGTACGTACAATCTCGGAGAAAAATGCCGAAAAATTTCCAGTTCGTTTGATGCTATATTGTCTGGCATTTGTTTGAGCGACGGCAGTTCCGAAGGAGTCAGTTGGGTATCCGCCAGATGGGCTTTACAGAGTATCTGCTGCGAAGAGCAAAAAGGGTCTTTTGCGAGTTCTACCTCGGCGGGACTTGTAATTGTGGCTCGGTGCTTGTGCTTGTGCTTGTGCTTGTGGCAGCAGCAGACGGATGTATGACAATAGAAATGCTGGACGAGAAGGAGGATGTGCAGGATACTACTGAAGGTGGCATCAACTCACCCTATGAGAAGAGCTGTAACGAAGGTTACGGGGCTTGCTCAGGTACGATGCATGCAATGCATGCTATTTCTACTTTTACGTTTCTTCCTTCCCTTTTCTCCCTCGCCTGCATCTGCATTCTGCACTCTGCAGACGAGGTGTAGATGAAGGAAAGAGTACGAAGGAACCAACTGCAAACCAACTGCACTGTAATGTTTCATCGCATCACCCCATATTATCTATCACCCCATATTATCTATCATCCCATATCATCCCATATCATCCCATATCATACTATACCAACATGTCCGTCACGAACTCGTACCACAAACATCACGCCTCTTGTAGGATATGGCACTGTCGTGGGTACTTGGTCGGCACGAAAGAAAGATCCCTTTGTCCAGCCGCGGCAGTCTTCGTTGTCATAGCTCAGCACCCACAGATGCACCCACAGACAGTCTACACCCACAGATGCCAAAGACCGGTACTTTGTAAATCCGTCATTACTGTATGGCCAGATGCTTGGATGCGATTTCTCGCGAGTCATACGTCGTACAGTCTCGGGATATTCTTGAGCAGCGCAAGCACGGCAAGGAACCTTTTTCTCCCGATGCCTCACCTACTTGGCACTATCAAGCACTATCACGCACTATCAGGCGCTAAAGCCTCCCTCGCGTCCCTTTTGGGCATAGCGGATGTGGGGAAAGTGGTTAAGCAAGTGCGGAGAAGCAAAGCGGCGCCGAAGGTTTTATCCACAGCTCCGCCATTCCACAATTGAATCCACCAACGCGCAAATAAAGCTTCACCAAGCTCGGAGACTCGTGGGGTACATTTGCGTACATTGTACATACTGGTAGTACAATGTGCATCTGGGTCCATCTGGGTCCATCGGGGTTCACCTTAAATTCGACACGGGCCAATCAGAATCCAGTGCCATTTTAAAGAAGCCGCGAGAGAAAAATGATGTTATGGAGAAGTACAAGCAATAGATATCCCTCCTCGTAGATACAAGCAATAATTATCTCGATAACTCCGAGGGCACTCGAATGCTTGTTTTATCGCAGCTTCATTTCTTTGTGAAAAGATTCCCACTAAAGAAGCCGAAGAAAGGCCACTCCCACGCCTCCCACTCCCTCCCTCTCCCACTCCCTCGCCCTCGCCCTCACTCGAGACAAAGAAAAGGAAGACAAAAGCGCTGTGGCTTGCTAACTATCCTCGGCATCCTCGTATCCTGGTTTCCTCGTATCCTCGTCAACCTCATTGTCGACCTCTTTTCTTCCTACATTACTCTGCCTCTCGCCTTGTCTCACTCGCCTCAGAATCTTACCACTGTAACCGTCGTCCATCCTCTATCCTCCATCCGCTGGTCCATCTTCCATCTTCCATCTTCTCGTCCGACCGCTCTCCGCAACCATCGAATCAGCCGGAAAGGAATTCCACTCCCCATTTTACCTTGTACCACTGGCCCACCTACTACTGAAGTAGCCTACCAAAGCACTTCTGTCTTTGGTGCATCATTTTCCCCCTTCTAATCCTCATTCGCAATCAAAACCCAGTCAGGCACTTCACCGAGATATACGAAGTAGGCACTTTTGTCCCGTGCCCGGCCTCCACTTGCCTGCCAATCCTTCCAAGGCAAAAAGAAAAAGATACTTAGGCAGATCGCAACCCTACCATCCTTCGTCATTATCACATTCAACCTTACACACTTACTTCGTACCTCCTTCTTTACTCTACGCTCCCGCATCCCTCACTTGAACGACGTTGCATCTCATAAATAACCCTTTCATTTCAGCCAAAATGGAAGCGCCTCTCACATCTCCAACCCACTCAAAATCGCAACCTGCCTCGTACTATACCACCTTTCCGTCCACCTCCTCCGGCAGCGGTCCGACCTCCGCCCCTCAGCAACCTGCCGCGCAACCTGCACCTCAAAGATCCACCAGTCAAGATGAGACTTCACCTTTTCTACGTGACTTCAACTTAGTTGCGGAAGCCGCGAAACGAGCACAAATGGCAGTATTGATGAGGGATTTGGAAGGTATTGGTTTACAATAGTTATTACGAGGAGATTGTATAACGGGCTCAAGGATGCAGTATTGATGGCTTGAGTGGCGACCGGAGTATGAAATCGTCCTTGGAGTGAGCCTCTTCCGAGTACCATATCACCATGACTTTTGGGAAGAACAAAGAAAATCATCACCCACTTCCACCAGACGAATACCTTCCTTGGCCGTCGTTCATCCCACCATAAACCTTCATCCTCGACCTCACAGATACATTTCAACTCTTACATAATATTAATACCGGCGTTACTGGACGAATAATGATTTATTCGCGGACCTTGGCGTTTGAAATGATTCCGCATTTTTTTTCCTTTTTCTCTTTTCTCCGGCAGTATCTACCCAAGATACTGCGAGATGATGCGTGTGCTTTTCGCACACAAACACACCAGTGATATTACGGTGTGTTCTGGGAGGATGTTGTCGCTATCATTGTTATTTTTACAAGAGAGCAAAGGAAGTCTATAGATGGGAAAGATAGACATGATAGGAGGGGAAACGGCGGGAAAAACCAGACTCATGCGACAAGGAGTATTGGGAGAGGTGTTGTTGGCATTGGGATAAAGGGGGCATGTTCATGGCTGTGGCTGTTACTGTTACTGTACTTGTCATTGATCTCTTCCATCCCATAATATTAGCTAGTCACTCACAAGATCAATGAGAAGCGGTTTAAAGGCCCACTTCTGTTTCTGCTTGTTATTTATATATATGCTTTTACCTGTCCTTGCTGCGTGATATCGTGGAAGCAGTTACTTTTATTTTTCTTACACTCCTCTTGTCCAGCAAAGAATGTAATAATACCAAGTGCCCAACCAACCAACCCCCTGCCTACATTCTCCATTTCTCCTTCCTCTCTCTCTCTCTCTCTCTCTCTCACTCTCACTCACTCACACACTCTCTCTCTCTTTCTTTCTTTCTTTCGACGAATGCATGGATGAATGAATAAATGAATAAATGAATACCCTTAGCTATCTCCTATGCTATCATCACTATCGCTATCCTGATTCCCATTCCCATTCCCATTCCTAATCCTATTCCGATTTCCATTGTAATTGTATCCCCCCCCCCCATCCCATCCTATCCCATCATATCCATATCCATTCCCAGCAACCCTATCTATCCTACACTACACTACACTACTCCACGTCCAAGAAAAGAAAAAGAAAAAGAAAAAGAAAAAGAGAAGCAATTTATCCGCCTGCGTAACTCGTCTCTCATATCCCATTCAATTCAATTCAATTCAATTCAAATAACAATCTCCTGCTTGCTTGCTTACTTGCTTGCACCGCATAACACAACACTGCTTCCCTTACTCATGCACTCCATCTAAGCAAGAAAATGAAGAAAAAACCAAAGTAGCCAGACTAA
Source organism: Clarireedia aff. paspali H2 (assembly GCA_026770245.1). Lineage (NCBI taxonomy): Eukaryota > Fungi > Ascomycota > Leotiomycetes > Helotiales > Rutstroemiaceae > Clarireedia > Clarireedia aff. paspali H2. The sequence goes on from JAJCXA010000017.1 coordinate 66,885, forward strand.
CCCACTAGCAAACCGACCAACGTACAAACAAACAACCCCTTCACACATTCTTGCAGCAATGCATTTATATCCACCCACCCTCCCATCCCTCACAAAGCCAATTGCAACAACCCACCCCCCCCATATGACGCGCAAAATAAAAACACTTGAGGAGAGAAGAGTTGGTCTCGAATGAGGTGGGTAAGAAGAACCACTATTTCAGGAAGCAGTCGAGACGTAAAGGACTTCCCGATGCACAACACCACATACCACTCTACCCCTATACCACCCACAACATACCAAACCATATCCACAAAACAGCACCCAAAAGCCCTGCAATGCATAACAACATCGAGATTAAAAAATCAGGAAAGAGGAGAGATCAATATGTAATAAAACTTGATTGGATAATGTCCTAGTCCATTAATCATTCCCACCCACCAACCAGCCCAGCCCCAGCTCGTTTGTTCGCCAGCCTGCCAGCCGGCCCTAACCCATCCATGAAGCCACAAGAGAGAGAAGAGATTCAGAATTCATCATGATTCGCCTAGTAATTCGAGCCCGGACGAACATACTCATTAATATTAACCATGGCACCCGGACCACCGTTTTCACGGAGGTCTTCTAGTAGAACAGTAGTTTGCTGGTATACGGTTTCGAGGGCCGCTGAGGAGGATTTGCCGAGGGAGACTGTATTTTCGTGTTAGAGCTTGTGGTATAGCTTGCAGCGTCGATGGAAATAAATAAGGTAGGTAGGAAGGAAAGAAGATAATAACATACGTAAGATAGCAGAGTTCAGCTCTTCAGCAACAGCCTGTCTACCACTCGGATCCAGAAGATGAGCGACCTCCTTGGCGTTCAGCGGGTCCTCATACGCCATAAGTGAGAAAGCATCTTCTAGCGCTTTGCCAACTTCTCTTCTCGGATCGTCCTTGAATTCGGCTTGGAGAAGCTGTCCATAATGTAATGTTTCCTGCAGCAGATATTGGTATTCAACGTGGTTGTCAGCACTTTCTTCCGTTTCCATTCTGTCCCAGTTATTGCTCTGTGGTTGTTGATCATCTAATTCCATGTCATGGTTTATGATATCGTCGTACCAATCTCCACTGTGAACATTGTTTCGTTTTGAATTATTTGTTTGACTGGAGTTATGTAATTCCGCCCCCTGTCGAATCATCTCGATGAATTTCCGGCATCTTAATCTAAAGTAAACGTGTTCATTGTCCTTGAGAACCTGGGGATAATATGCGTTGGTATGTTTGAGTGCTTTGTCGACATCGCCTTCCAGTATAGCCGTCCGGATCCCTGAATTTTGTCAGTCTCCATTCATAAAATCGATAAGTGGAGCTCACGTTGTCTATGACCAGCGTCTTTGTCCTCTGCAACATCAAACTCCGGTATTATGACATTGCGATCCATATTTAAGGCTGTTTTCTCCGAATGCACTTCTTGCGCAAATGCTCGTGCTGTTTCAATGTAGCCATCATGCGATAAAAATTGTAAGACCTATCAATGATAAGCCATGAGTGAAGGGAAGTGACTGGCTATATCATACCAATGATTGGATCAATTCTGTTTCACTCAATCGCGGACTAAGCTTGACAGTACTGGTATACTGTTAATAGGCTGAGCATCTTTTAAAGCACACGCACATACCTTGTGGATGCTATTTCATGTCTTATATGCGCCTTTTCCCGCTGTAATAATCATTTAGCAAAGTTCTCAAGAAAAACACTGTCACTAGGCTCTACAGAAAACTTGTAGATTTCTTGAGCGGCACTTTTTGAGAGAAAGTCCCGCACAATCTATTCAAGGCGTGTGCGTGGGACATGCTGCAGAATATAATGTGCCATAGAAATTGCCTTATCAAGCAGGTCGCGCTCTGTGGATGGTTGTCTGAGAGTAGGTACTTCTACATCGGAAGACATGGGAAGAGGCTTGGAATGATGTAGGGAACCAGAGGGAATTGAATGAGAATCATTACTGACCGACATCATGCCATCTATGTCATAGACAAATGGACTTTGTCCAAAATTAACTCTAATATGCTCACCAGATTTCTTCATACCCACAGAAGGAAAGAGCTTCCCCTTTATTTCTCGGAACGCGGTACCTAAGAAGAAGGATGTTAATCAATGTCCAGTGGCTGCTCGAGGAAAGTAGGTTGGTGTCATGGTAAAGACATGGCAACTAACCTAAATGTTCCCCATTTTTGGTAAAAAATGCTGTACCGGTGCGGAAATTCACACCACAGCCTATCGTGTCGTCTGTACTGAATGGCGATCCATAATGCTTCCCAGAACTTTGGCAACAGAATGAATGCCCATCGTCACCATGATAAGCCCATGACTCAGGTTCCCATCCCGGAAGTCTCGATAGAGGAACGGCTTTACTCGAAAATCCAATTCCGATAGAACTCCTAGGAACGTGTTAGAGTAATCTCCGAGACATGGCCTGGCCGAACAACATACTCTTCGCGTTTGCGGGACATTACTGTCACTTCGAAATAATAGATGCCACACTGGGGGGGCATGGGGTGATCAGCTCTAATGGCGCATGCCTCATAATCTCGATCATTGACTGATTTTGAACCAGTAAATTTGACCTCCAAGCCATCGCCCATAACCTCCAATGCTCCATATTTGTCTTGTGTATTCCATTTGGTGGGTAATGGTGGTAGTGATTCGTCTTCAGTAGAGGGTGTTTTTTCAATCAAGTCATAGGGTCTACCACGATGCGATGGAACCATTTTTGCATGTAGGTTGATGCTGCTGGCGCTAGTTGAGAGGGAATTCGGTTGCGATGATTGGGCAGAACCATCTTTATGCAGCGGTGCCTTTGCCCTATGCGCTTCCTCAAGCTTTTGAACGTACTCCGATCCCCTCAGATATGATGGCACGAAGAAATGATCAGCATGTCCTCCGCCAGAACCCCCATAGCTTGTGCCATTCGTAAGTGACCCAAAAGCACTTGAGAAGCTTGGTAGTTGCCCCCCGCGATTTCCAGGCACTTGTCGCCCATAGTAGTTGTTACTATTCTCATCCTCATACCCATGGTATCTGGTGGTCGAGTAGTTGTAATTAGGATCGTAATAGATAGGGTCGTGTACTTGATTCGACAGATGCGCATTTGAATTTAACAGATGCGCGAAGGCACCAGATCTAGATGGCTGAAACTGTAGGGGATTTCCTGCTGCTGCGCCAGACACCACAGAGGCATATGAAGACCTTCGTGGCATATAACCGGGAGCTCCAGTAGGCATACCCGAATCTGGAGCCCCAGGTGTGCCCGAAGGATATGCGTTCGTCATGTCGATACAGTGCGCTGAGGATGTGTTGCTGTGGACCGTAGATGATGACGAGATTCTTAGATACGTGTGCGTCGGAAATGGTCCTATGTAATCAGGTAGATATGTAGAGACAGACGCCGACTACCTTGGTGAACTCTGAGGCAGGTTGTTTATACAGTATGATGTTGGTTGAGGAATAAGCTACTATGTACCTATCCTGTAGGTATCTTCAACAGTGCAGTCGATAATGACGAGCCGAACTAAGGTGGGGACGGACGGAGTGAATGTAGAGTAGGGAAGTAGTAGCAGCTGATTGTTTCATGACGCTTCATACAACTTTCTTTTTAGCTCAAGGGAGCTGAGGGATCCGAGATGAAGGTACCAGTGAACACATGTTCTGATTTCGACCTTTGATAATGTCCAAACTGTCCTTCAGGAACGGAACTTTGACAATTATCAAAATCTTGGATCAAGGTTGCCAGGCACGCTCGCACGCCAGACCATATGCTTGTCCGGATTTATCATGGATGGGCTATACCCGATATGGTCTGCTCCCGATAACCGGCTGTGGAGGGGAGGCACGGAGGCAAAAGGGCAAGGTTTGAGCGTGCTCAAGGAACTCGGAAGCACTGAATAGTTTCAGGAAAATCTTCACGATAATCCGCTCATGTGCGAGAAGAGAGTCATCTATCTTATCCCAAAGCTCAGTGTTATTTCCATCTAACGGCCAGCTCAGCAGGCTCTTTTACTTATGAGCAATAGGATCCCCGAAGTTTTGACTAATGACTATCTATTCAAGCAACCCCCTTACTTGTATTTATGAAGATTCCTGATCTTCGCATCTTGAAGCACGCAGAAGCAGGCAGAAGCCGGCAGTCAAAAAACGGAAAATGCTGCTGTCGGTTGGCTTAGTACAGCTGTAATATTGGTCCGATTCGTAGCACCATACTTAGTCACTATGGGGTCTAAGTAAATGCTGTTGAATCGGGTTGAATTCTCTAAACTAGGTGGGAGGGAGAGTTGGACTATATAGCCTTGTTTTGTCTATCCTACTTCCAAGTCTGCTGGGATGATATTTACGTTGGATTCATAGCGTAGCTAAAGCCTTGTTACAATCAAATAGTGATAAAACTAAAGCAATGCTATGTTATTATACAGTAGGCCGCGATCCGATATGGGCTTGCACTCGAGGACATTTGTTTCACTATCACGGTTCCTGGCGTTGTATCTTCATAAGATGAAACTCGATATCTGGGGTCAATATTGAGCTATCATGGTCCAAATCATGGTCTTTCATTATTGAGCTCCCCAATACAGAGATGTAAGATTATCAAAGTCTCCTCGATGTACCAAAGTAAGCGCAGAAAGCTTCCAATCTCTCGTCTGTAGGTGAAAAGATAACTCATACAACGAGCAAACGTCGTCTCCAAGCTCATAGTGTGGCTGCGATGAGAAAAGGGCAATGCACATCACGAGGGATCATTACATCCAGCAATCGAGGCTGAAAACGCTCAGGTGTATTCCTTTCTCTCTCTATTCTTAACCACCACTACCTGTACAGAATCTTCATATGGTACATCGACCCAGCGGGGAATCAAACGCCAAACTCCATCGAGCCCCTCATCCCGAGTCATCTCGAACAGATTCCCATGCACCGTTTTCCTTGCCACGAATAACGAAAATAGAGAACAGACCATTTTATACATTTTATTTTTGAAAGTTTCCGAGGCCAGAGACTCAAATCCCAAAGTTCCAAATGGACTTATACCCTAGTACGAGAAAACCATTTCCCAAACAAAGCTTAACTGGTAATACAAAGTGCGAAGTGTATGAAGAATTAACCAAATGAGATCAATGCATTAGGCGGAAGCAGCAACAGTGGGGGCTTGGGGTGCAGGAGAGCTCATGAGATGAGTAGCACTTTCAGCATCGGGTGCACTATTGCCATTCTCGCTCTCGACCTGACTGACATCTTTGTTCTCTTTGCTGCTGTCACCGGATGTCGACCCTTCTGTGCTAGAGTTGATGGCGATCTTGGGTGGGGCTTTCCATCGAGGTATTTCAATCGTCTGTCCTGTGAATGTCTTGATGACGAAGCTACGTTTCTCCCACTTCCGGCAAGGTTTGCCCGACCGGTCAAGGGCGCGCAGGCCAGCATTGATTGCGCCTTGGTTCGCCTTTGGGCCGAGTCTATGAGAGCCGCCAACGTTGAGGTTCGATGTTCTTGGCGTGCTACCAGTTGGGTCAATAGTGCCGTCATCCCTTTGTAGAAATTAGACAATGTATTCAAATAAGAATTCTTAAAAGGGAAGCCAATGTCCACAAGGGCAAAGCAAACTTGAACAAAACTTGTAGGCCGCGAGGCAGAATTCACAATGCGAAGGGAGGATATACTCACAATCTTGCCTTCTTTTTAGGTCCTGGTTTACCTCTGACCCTAGCGAGCCCATCAACTCCTAGAGCGGCCGTGGAACTTCTCTTTACACCTCCGCTTCTCTTCTTGATCGCCTCGGTTGGCGGGGGCATTGACGTCGGAGCTGGGGTGCCATTTGGAGCAGGAGTGTTTGGACCCGAGTCGGTAGGATTATCTCCGTTCAAACTCGATGCGACAGGAAGTGTATTTGAAGTTGTGGAAACAGAATCCTTTGACGGGGTGTCTTCCTTGATCAAAGGATGACCGACCGTCTTCAACTTCTCAGGGGAGAGCTTGAGGGTGACGATCATGGTAATCTTGTCCTTCGCGGCCGACGACTTGCGGCGTGGAGTAGAGGTAGCAGTCGCAGGTCTGCTTGTAGAAGCCATCGTGATAATATTGTGAAGATGGTAATGGGTTTTCGTGTTGAGGTTGTGAAATCGACGGTCGCAAGGTTGGCGGTGCACGTCGTGGGAGTGGTGTGTCAGAAGGCTTTATCGTAGTTGGTCACCTTGGTACCTTGCGTTGAAGAAACCGTGAGGAGGGTTGCGAGCTCAATAGGTCATGGTCGAGTACGTGATTCAAAAAGTTGGGATGGGGATGGAGATGGAGATAATCGTGGGGGGAATGGAGATGGGAAGAATAAGTAGAGGGTGGGCGAATTGAGGTATTTGAAGCCTGGCCACCATTTGAATTAAGAAGCCGAAAGTGTGCCATGTTTTTGTCGTTCCTTTTACTTTTATTACACGCGGTCTGCTTTGAATGAGAGGGCTGGCTGCTGGATTATTATGTTGGTGCTTTTCCTGAAAGAGCTTCGCCAATGAAAACTCGCGTACCGCGGACGATTTAGTTCACATCGTACCAAATCCTTCCTTGCTCTGGCGTAAGGAAAGGTAAGCCGTCTTCATTTGCATTTGTGCATTTTCCTTCTGTGTGTGAACATGGAAGCCCTCGAGCCATCATTTTCTTTGTCGACAAAGGCGCATTTTCTTTCACATCTCGATTGCATGGCACACGGCGGGTGCCATGGATCCGTGAATTTCAGCCGGCAATAGGCATGTTACTATCGATGCTGGATGGGGGTTACAGGAGCAGATAATTGTCTTAGCCTGGGAATTCGACCTTTGCATTTGTCGATTGTTCCCTCCGTAATCCCTGGTTTTTCGCCTGGGCTGAGATCTGGCGCGCTTGGGGATGTGAGAGGAAGAAGGATAAGGATAACGGATTGGACGTTTTCTCTTCTGCATTCCCCGTTCCATGACGCAGCAAATGAGCGAAGCAAGCAAACTCCTTCACACCCATCCGTGCCCCCGTTCTGCAGCTGTGGTAGACTCTCTTTCGTGCCTTCCCTTCCCTTCTCGCTTGTCCCCTACAATCAATATACGAAGTATTGTCTTTGTGGCTAGATACGTACAAAGATGCAAGCGGACCGGAGGACGCTATCATGCACATTTTGATTGCACCAACATATGAACAAGTGTCTCGTCCCGCAAAGAATCTCTACGCTTCCAGAAAACAGCACTCGACATTGCGTGACCCTCGCCGCCTCTACCACAACTATTCCTTCATCGAAATTGAATGCTACCATCCGGCCCTTGGAAATGGATATGCCCCTTTTACCTGTCGGATAGTCATGTGACTCTGCGTCAACGGGTCATCCTCTCCGATCATGTTCTCAAAGTTCGAGATCGTCATGAAGTTGTGATTGGTTTTATCCAGAGGATGCTCAGCTACCAGCGATAGTCTGCACACCTGAGGGACAGAACCAGAAAACGAAGCATAATTGCTTGCCAGTAAGGTCTTCGTGTCAGCGCGTTTCCTAACATGGCTATGCCGACCGAGCATTTGTTGACAGCGGTTTGACTTGAGTACTCCCACGACAGCTATTTCTAAGCAATACAAATTAAGTAGAATGTTTTGGCATATATTTGAGAATAAAAACCCAAAGTTCACTCGGAATAGGATGGCAGTTTGAGTTGATAAGATACCTGTGATATGTACTCGGTATAGCTAGCAACGGTTATGCTTCAGTATCAGTTTTCTTCTTTCAATACTTCGCCAATGGGTGTACTAACTATCCGACCAACTTCGGATTTCTGATGGTTCAAGTGCAATCTGGACATTGAAAACTTACGTATCTGATTATCCCAATGCAATTTAATCATTGAGAACTCGTATATACAGTTGCTAGAGTAGAGATCTCAACAACATATATTTTGGTCGAATACTGAAGTTTTGGAGTTGGTCAGACAGTCAGTTAGTACACCTACTGAAAGCACTCTGGTAATGTTCGTTGATTGGTCAAAGACGAAGTGGTTGCACGTGTCGAGATCTGCAGCATCAGCCACAGTGTGTGTCGTCACCCCACAATTCTCAATCTCCGCGCAGGCAGGTATCGTTTCATAAGGGAGCATTTAATATCATTCTGAACGGTATTCACCACCTCTTCATACCATTCTAGTATTGGAACTGATTCCTAAAAAGTCTGCAGTAATTTACTTCAGAATGTCTGCACCGACAAAAGCTACAGAGAGCCCAGTAAGCTAAGACATCCCTTGAAATGCGCGTTCATGCGTTATCTCGATCTAGAACATGAACTATGCTCCTTCGCTGCTAAACTCGTACACAGGCCAGAAGCCCTCCTGAATCACCAACAACCGTAAGACCACTTGAAATGGATGACGACGACATTCAAGAAGGTGCCAACAGCGGCGATGCCCCAACATCACACAAAACCAGCGATGAAATGCCGCCCCCTAAACCGCCGCGCCCGTTAAGTCCACAACAGCAAGCCGAGAACACTTTGAAGGAGGCCTTTCCAAGCATAGATGCAGCTGTAGTCAAGGCAGTCTTGATTGCAAGCGGAGGTCGAGTTGAGCCTGCCTTTAATGCTCTATTAGGTATGTGACTTTTGGAGGTTGGCGCAATTAAACTCCTAATCGTTTTCTGAACAGGTATGACCGATCCTGATGCTGCTGTCGAAATTCCTCCCCCGCAGCCACCCCGACCCCAAGCACCGCGCACCGGTTCTACTCCGCGATCACAGCTGGAAGCAGATGAACAATACGCTCGTCAACTTGCCGAGCACTATGGAGGGGCAGCTTCGTATGGCTCTCGTGGCGGTAATAGAGGCGCATACCCTCCCCAACGACAACAGACAGGGCTTCGATCAAACGAGAGATATGATGAAGAAGAACACAGCTTCCTTGATGATGATCTACCTGTAATCAAGGAAAATCTCCGGAAAGGCTTCCTCGAGACCCAAACCAGGGTCAACGGATGGATCACAAACCTGAAGAAGAAACTCGATGGGGAGGACACAGAGCCGGAAAACACCCCGCAAGTATATGGTTCTAGCAACGCGCAGCATCAGTCCCGAAGGAGCGGAGAGGGTAGACGTAGTGGAGATTACAACCGCTATGATGCTGATCCTCAAGTGCTTAGCGATGATTTTGCTGGCATTCAATTAAATGAGGATGGTAGTAGATTTGATGGTAAATGCTTCGCTCTCTATACGTTACTAGAGATACTCATAATTGTCTATAGGTCCACAACGTCGATCTACACGTCCCCTTGCAAACCCCGATCTTTTCAAGCCGACGCCTGGTATTCCAAAACCCGAGGGCCGCAAAGTATCTTTCCAAAACCAGTCCGAGGAAGACCTGTATCGTACTTCACCGAAGCTCGGAGGAAAAGATACCAATTCTTCGGCCAAGCAAAGCAAATGGCAACCATTGAGCGCCGTGGAACCCAGCCCAATCGGTGACACTGAGCACGATCATGATCCCTTCAGTCTAGGGGACAGCGAGGACGAGAAAGAGACGAAAGATCGAGTGGGGGGTAAGGAGGTTCGTTCTGAAGATGCGGAAAGGCTCAAGCAGGCGGCCACTGAAGCTCAGACTGATAAGGCTGGCGATTCTACGAAGAAACCTGAGCCAGCTGAAGTCATCGGCACGAAGGACAAAGTCGCGGAGGAATTGGCCACCAAGTCATAAGATTGTCTGTTGTCGAAATGTATCAATGGTAGATGTGCCTTTAGCGTTTGATCTGGTATTGACCTGGACTCAAATATTATCCCCAATTTTTTTTACGACTATTACGAGTAGTTGCATAACTCATTTGCCATCCATTTCATTGTTATGCGAAGTTGGCAGAACAAATATCGTCCGAAAAGCTACACGTGCGGATGAACGTCGGGACACTGATAGTGCACATCCACTGCATTTAGGCTTAATTGGTGCTTGATGAGACATGCACTTTTCGGGTTGCAGATTTTCATTGAAGCTAAACCGAGATGCAACGCAATGAGTACCTGGCATTCACCCGTGATCCCTCGTTCGTTGTGACTCGTAAGACCCATTTATACAGCTAAATCACGATTCAACATTCAACCGCGGCATGTACTTTTAGGAACACCCCACAATATACGAAGGAATTGTATCAGCCTTACGATAGATAGCCTCGTGGAAAGCTGCACGTGGGGCAGATGATTTGCTAGGAAGAAGCAATGGAATAACTATGGGCTATACATTTCATAATGCCAAGAATGTACTGTTTACCTACTTTTGTGAAGGTGACAACATCTTTACGACGAACACATGAGAGGGCAACCAACGCTGCCCACCAGCTTGCCCAGCTTGCCCACTGCGCGCGCACCTGGCTCGGCTTGAAAGCTTAAGACTGATTGATGCGAGATTATGTACCCGTATCTCGAGACTTGCTAGCTGCTTCACCCACTTAGCAGAAATGACGTCCATTTTGCCGTAGCTGAGGTATCACAGACAGATTCTCCCACAAGTACAAAGTAGCTGAAGTACTTAGTACCCACTCTTTATTGTCCAGCAATCAAAGGTCCAACTGCCAGTACAGAGTGCCCCTCACTAGTCCCTATCCAGACAAACCGTCATTCAGAAGCCACGAGCTCTCGAACTAGAGCAAGCAAACGACCTCGAAAAAAAAATAATAGTTGAATCGACAATCTTAACATAACAACTTCAACTCTTTTTGATTTCATTCTGTTCCCCTTTCACTCCCATTCTATTCCTCTCTCTTCTCAGTGTCTTTGTTGTTGACTTCCTGCTGGTCTCTCTTTTAGCCCGGTCCTCTATTTCTCTACTACCTAGTTCCAGGTTCTCCTCCCTATCCCTACCAAATTTACCCGCATCGACATTGTTCCCGGGGTAGCTTCAGTGCAACCGTAGCGACCTCAAGGCTTCGTGCAGCTCCACGTGTATGACAGAATATTGGATTCTTTTCATACCTTGTAGACAAAGTTCCTCGTCATTCGACCCGGTCCTGGGCTTTGCTTATCCACTGCATATTCTAGAGCCATGGGATGCATGTGATCTGATCTAATAGAGCAGCGACCCTTACCTTGAACCACTTCATAGAGCATCTATCCGTTATTCTTCGCAGCCTTCTAAGGCTTCGGGGCTGTTAGCAGCCTACCATGTATGTCTCGCACTGGAGCTTTTCTCTCCTGCAACAGTTGAATAAATGGACGCTGATCCTGATAATAGGAAGTTTGGAAAGCAAATACAAAAGAGGCAGCTCGAAGTACCCGAGTATGCAGCGAGCTTTGTCAACTACAAAGCTTTAAAGAAGGTATGACTGCCACAATATAGTCCCCCTTAACAGAATTTGCGCAACGATTCCTCCACTCTTGCGGCTTCTATAAGAGCTTGGCTATCTCACTGACTATACGCCAACAGCTCATTAAGAAGCTCTCCGCCACACCTACAATTCTTACGCAGAATGAGCTCCATCGACCCATACCACCCGTTGACTCCCAAGCGGCATTGCAGGCCAACAAAGCCACCTTCTTTTTTCAACTGGTCCGCCATCTTGCTCTCGTATACTACACCGCTTGCTCATTATCCATAGGAACGAGAACTTGAGAAGGTAAATGCTTTTTATCTTCAGAAAGAAGCCGAGGTACGTTGGCAATTTCTAAATTGGCTATTGCAACATAGGCTCAGAATACTTTAGCTCAAAATTCGACTCAAAACACTGCTGGATAAGAAGAAGGTACTTCAATCTCGCACTCAGCATACCTCCAGACGGTCTGCGAAATTTACAACATTGGAAGAGGGCTTTCAACAGTTTGGCAATGACTTGAACAAGCTCCAACAGTTTGTGGAAATCAATGGCACAGCATTTTCCAAGATTTTAAAAAAATGGGACAAAACTTCAAAGTCCAAGACCAAAGAGCTTTATCTTTCGAGAGCGGTCGAAGTTCAACCATTCTTCAATGCGACTGTCATTAGCGAGCTATCTGATCAGGCGACGACAAGTTTGCAGGAGTTAGGTGCCTGGGCCGAAGGTGACCATGTTAACTTCGAAAGAAGCCAAGAACATATCGTTAGCAGCCAGCATTTGCTGGGCACCGACGAAGGTGACGCGGATACTTTACTTTTAGAAGCTGTTATTTCGGGGAATCTGGACTCTTTGAAAGATCTGCTTGTGCGTTTGAGGACTGCGCCGGACCCTAATGGGAATCGAGACATCGCTCTAATGGAAAGAATTACAAGAACATTTCTTGCTGCTGTTAACGAGGGCCCACAACAGTCTTTACAATTGCTATTAGACACAGGCTTGGTCGACGTACAATCAGAAGATGACATCAACGAACGGAATTGCCTTCATCAAGCTACCATTTATGGCAATAGCTTCGTCTTGGCTGTTGGACTGTCAAAGGGGGTGGCTGTTAGCCGAACGGACGTGTACGGAAGGGTACCTTTGCACTACGCGTGTATGCATGGTCGCCTTGATATGATGGAAGCTCTCTTGAATGGTATGTCTCTTTTCCAAAATGCCTCTTTTACAAGAGCTAATGCGCCAATTCGTCTAGCGGACCAATCTACCATTGATTTGATAGACCATGATAATTTTACACCTCTAATTCACGCAATAATTCACGGACACATAGATTGCGCGCAAAGATTACTTGGACGGTCCGCGAGGATTGATCCCATATCGGACGCAGATCATGTTCCGCTGAATTTAGCTTGCGAGCATGGTTCAATCGCCATTGTCGAGCTCCTGTTGAAGCATGGTGCGAAAATTTTGCCTGACGCCGAAGGACTGTACCCACAACATCTTGTTGCTCGGTCTGGCCAAACCCCACAACTGCTTCTACTTCTCAAAAGCTATGGAGCGGATCTCAACCAAATCGACAAACTTTATTCTTGGACACCCCTCTTCCATGCAGCGAGTGAGGGGAATGTACCGTGCATGCAGACTCTGCTAGATGTCGGAGTAGAGACCAACATCTTAGATGAAAAGGACCTTTCGGCCATGTATTATGCGGCCTGGGAAGGGCACCTTGAGTGTATGAGACTTTTGTCATCAATCCCACAACCCTCCCGAGATCGAAAAGTTCTGTCAGTGTCGCAGCTTGGCCCAATCATAACGAGTAGCGCTCCAATCCCGATGAGTATCGATGCCAACGATATTCCGGAACTTGAATTACCACCCCCGATTATTCCTTTACGTCGCTATGGTCACAATTTCCTCGATACAAAGACTTTCATACAAATATCTTTCGTAGAAGAGAACGGGGAACAACCTATGATATTTTTCCACGACAGCAAATATCCAGCAGCGCGCCTTACAATCTCTTCCAAGTTATCTGATTTAATCCCTAAGAATATTCTACTTCCTTTCCAGGAAGACACACGAATGGTTTCATTCCAAATTGATAATCTAGATTCTTTCGCAATAGATTTCGACGTTTTCCCTACATATGGTGCCAAAGTTATTGCAAAGACCGTTGCATTACCTAGCACATTTAGAGCATTAAGAAGTAGCTCTGGTCGTTGTTGTCTACCCCTGTTCGACCCTCGGTTGAGAGCTATCGGACAAATCACTTTCAATTTTCAGGTCATCAAACCATTCCAAGGCAAGCCATTAGAAATTACAGACTTCGAAACATATTGGAAAGCGACCAGCCAGTTTGACTCAAGGCCTAGCGCTTTCATTACTGGCTCCAGTTTGTCTGGAGACTACATACAGCTTTTTGTTCAACATACTTGCGATAATGTGCCAGTCTTGTGGCCACGATGGACCATCATCTATGGAGATGTCGAATATCCAATTACTCGCTTGACATATGCACAATTCAAGACCGCGGGGGCCAACCAGCTTAAAGACCTTTCTTCTTTACCCGGACTGTCATTAGACAAAATTACGGAGATCCACAATATTCTTGCGGCCTCTGCTATATCTCTCGAAGACGCACTCTCGCTACTTCCTAGAGGAATGCATGTGAACCTGCACATTCTTTATCCTACAATCGATGAGGAAAATCGCCTCCAACTTGGTCCAACAATTAACATCAATGCTTTTGGAGATGCTGTTCTTGGAGTAGTTTTTGACCACGCCAGAGCCCTTCGCGAGCAGGCTCCTGATGCCATGAGATCGATTGTCTTCAGTTCATACAATCATACCGTGTGTACGACCTTGAATTGGAAACAGCCCAACTATCCCGTCTTCTTGTGCAACGACCTCGGCCGCGAAGACAAAGCAGGACAATCGCTTAGTGTTGAGATTAGTGGTAGAAGAACAGCTTCGATCAAGGAGTCAGTTAGAATTGCGCAAAATAACAATTTCATGGGTTTGATATGCTGTTCTAGACTTTTGGTAAGCACTCATGCCCTTCTTGTCTACCCTCTTGCATGAATTGTGTACTAACCTAGATCCAGGATATGGTTCCGGCATTGATCGAGGCGATTAAAGCTGAAGGATTGGTTCTTGTGATTGACAAATCCGCTGAGGCAATAGATGATACGGAAGCATTTAACGATCCGTTCCCACGACTACCGGAAGGGGTCGATGGTGTGTTAAAGGCGAATGGGGTATTGCGCTTTAATGAGAGCATTGATATGTAACTAAAGTAGTCATTTTAGAGCATAGTTTAACAGCAATGAAAGTGTCGACGGATGTGAGGCCAGGACATGTATAGGCTATAATCTACGTGGTGATGTGGATCTTTGACTTTGAAATTGTCTGAAGTCGTAACCCACATTAGGATTTACATTGAATTACATCTCGTCTTGCCTTGCTGCATTGTTTCTTATCCCTCCTAAAGTTACCCCAGGATGAGAGAGCCAATCTCAGTCAACACATTCTCGGGCTACTTCCTCAGCCATATTACAATGGGTCCCATGTCACCTTCCCATTCAGCTGTCCACCCAAACCAAATCGTCAACATCAAGTCGATCTTCTGTAGACCTCAGCCACACTCATTCATTACCCCATGAGCTCTATCATGCTGCTCCGGCGCTCATTTACATCCTCTATATCCCCACCCCCATTCAAACAGCTAATTTCCAGCATTGTCTAAAAATGACTTTCCTCCCCTCATCATCCGTGTCCATCATATATAGACCGTAACCCCTCCACTCCCCCAGAAGATTTACTTCAACATCCGCCGACACAAGCCTCCCTCGCATCAATTTCGTATATTTCGTATTCCCTCAAACAGACTCAGTAACCCACGCACATCAAGCCCCTCTGTACCCATACCTCAGCCCCTTCAACTCCTCCTCCGGATCCACACTCCCCATCACCATCTTCGCCGCTACTACCACGGCGTAAATCCCCGCGGGCACCCACTCGAACCCAAACCAGAGGATGCTCCCCTGCGACCGCGCTTTCGCTTTCGCGAGACTGCCGAGGAGGCCGAGAGTGGCGCTTAGAAGGATGTTGAGGGGTGGGAGATAGGTTTGGAGAGGTCCGGAGGAGGAGAAGACGGGGAGAGTGCGAGTGCGAGTGTGGGTTTGGGTTTTGGTGTTGAGTGAATCGAGGATGGGGATACCTGTGAGGCCCGGAGGGAGGCTGTACAGGAGGTAGGAGGTTGAGAGGAGGGAGGTGATGCTGAGGATACTGAGGAGGGAAGTGCTGGAGTGGAAGAGCGTGCGGAGGTAGGGGAGGATGCAGATGAGAGGGAGGGTGAGAAGGATGTGCGTGTATTGAGTGTTGGTTATGGTGTTTTGGGTGTGGAGGGTGTGGATTAAGTTATCTTGTTCTGGGATGTGTTAGTGAAATGGAAGTCTGGGCTGTGATGAGGAAAGTGAGAGACGGGGGAGTGAGGGGTAGAAGATGGAGGGGTAGCTATTGTACCTTCTTCATCTAAAGCTTCGGGGAGAGAATCGTCGGAATCATCGTCAGCAGGATATCGGAATGTTTTCCGAAGACGAGACGTAGTTTGATCCATCTTCAATCCCTTTCGTCTTTTCGTGGCGCACAAATATATTTGTATTCTACGATTTTGTTGCTGTATTGCCAAAAGTAGAAATTAGCTACACAGAACATTGGGCCTAAGCCTTGCAGCTTACAAGGCTAGATATGCCTTACGTTACGCCACATTTTCGGCCATGAGCCGAACTAAGATGTCGACTGATCCAATCTAAGATTTTCCCCTCCATAGGTACCTCAAGCTCAAGCTCTAAGGAGTCAACACAAACAAGATTCAAGGATGTTACCACGATTACTACGGAGCTCGAGGGTTCTACCCAAGCTTAGAGTTGCCAATGGCAGAAATTTAATACCCAGAAGAGCAATGATTGCGGCACCGAAAATAGGTGATGGACCATTGATGGAGAGGAGGGCCGATCGGGAATTACCTGGTAGATACACTCCCCTTCGTCGTCGGGGCTGATTCAATTACGTGGATGAAAAGGCTAATTCACATTCTCCAGACC
Organism: Clarireedia aff. paspali H2; assembly: GCA_026770245.1. Lineage (NCBI taxonomy): Eukaryota > Fungi > Ascomycota > Leotiomycetes > Helotiales > Rutstroemiaceae > Clarireedia > Clarireedia aff. paspali H2. The sequence goes on from JAJCXA010000017.1 coordinate 83,269, forward strand.
TTCCGGAAAATGGCATGCGCTGGTTCCGCACCATCCCCATCTTCCTCGCCGTCCTAATAAGCAGCACCCTCGCAATCTTCAACTACCAAAAGTCCTCCTCCTCAGTCGTAGCCTCGACACTCTACGCCCTGCGCACCTCGCCTAAAGCACGCGAATACCTCGGCGACGAGATATACTTTAAGAACAAAATGCCGTGGATCTGGGGCGAGATGAACCAATTGCATGGGAGGATTGACATACATTTTGATGTGAAGGGCACGAAGAGAACTGCGACTATGCGGTTTAGGAGCTTTAGACATACGAGGCAAGGGATGTTTGAGACTGTGGAGTGGAGTTTGGAGGGGGAGGATGGCGTGAAAATTGATTTGTTGGATGGTGATGATCCGTTTAAGATGATGGAGGTGACGGATGCGGAGGAGAGGAAAGTAGTAGGGAGGGGTAGTTATGCACCGAATTTGTCGGGATAGAGGGGTAAGAATCTTGAAGTGTGGTATGAGACTTTAGGTCGGCAGGAAAGGGACGTCGCAAGGAGCTAGCTGGACGATCCATTATGGCGCATTATGCATGTTCACTATGATAAAGTATAGATGTAGCACTACTTGGGGAAAGGCATATGAATGGCGGCAGGATTTCTGCTCAAGAACGCCGGCGTATGCCATGTATTCATACAAATTTTACAAAGATACCGTAACTTAAGCTGCAGCTGCAGCAACCTTCAAAGGTTCCTTGACATCCTCCAACATAGCCGGCATGGGCACATCTGGCCAGGGCTTCTTGATAGCATCTTGTAGCTTCACCACACATCCATCCGGACCAGCAATACATCCATTCAAAACCACAACACCCATCTCCGGGTCTACTTTCAAAACCTTAACGTTCTGGACTGTGACTTGCTGTCCGCCCATACGTCCCGGCATTTTCTTTCCTGGATGCACCCTACTACCACTTCCTTGCGAAGCACCCGCACTACCCATCGTCCTATGATTCTTCGAATTACCATGCGACGCCGGTTGTCCAGCCCACCCCCACTTCTTCATACCACCTGCGAAACCCATCCCCCTACAGTTCGCCCTCGCATCAACAAACTGTCCCTCCACAAACCATTCCGCGCCAATACTCCTGCCAACCCCCAGCAGTCCCTCCTTCCCCTTCACCCTAAACTCCGCAACATATCTCTTAGGCGCTACTTTCGCCTGTTCGTACTGTCCCAATTCAGGCCGCGTGACATTCGAGGGATGTTTCCAGCCGCCTCCAACCTGCACTGCGTAGTACCCGTGCTTTTCGCGCGTCTTGTGGCCGAGCACCTGCACTCGGTCGAGCTGGACGACTGTGCATGGGGTGCGCACACCGGTTTCGGGGTCATAGAGTGCGGTCATGCCTTTCTTGATGCCGAGGGCTCCAGGGCGGAGCGGCAGTGTGTAGGCTTTGCGGGCGAGGGCCGCGGTGGAGGAGCTGCTGAGGACGGGGAGGTTCGAGGTTTGGTTGAAGCGTTCGGGGTGACTGCGGGGAGGGGCTGTTGTCCAGCCGTATTTTATGCCGCGGGTGGTGATGAGGGGGAGGAGAGAGTCGGGGAGGAGGAACGAGGGGGCAATTGGAACGCTCGCCCAGCTTGTGGGCAGCTTGGGCGCCATTTTGTGTGGGTTATTGGGGGTTTTATGGTGTGGTACAGAGGTAGATTATTGAAGTGGTGAAGTTGAAGAAAATCTTTATACGGTTGCCGGTAAGGACCTTGTTTACATTGAATATCAGAAAAGCAAACATTCTGGATCTAGACCAACGACATAACTTTTAATTATTTGAATATGCAAAATGGTCTATTATTACACATCCAGTACTGTCTCCCCGGCAGCATTCATCTATGCTGGTAAAGATAAATTTGAAAGTAAGAATTATACACTGTTTCGCTTGTTTTTCTTACGCTAAATTAAATACTCTCCATTACAGATGAAGATTTAATCAAGTATGGCTTGGAGGAAGATGTTTGGTTTCACGTCGACAAGTTGTCGAGTGCGCATATCTATCTCCGCATGAATGAGGGTGATTCATGGGAGTCGATACCTGAAGCGTTGTTGATGGATTGTGCGCAGCTTACCAAAGCGAATTCTATTGAAGGTAGGAGTGGCCTTCTTGTTGCTGTGAGTATGAGATATTGAGATGATTAGGCAATAAGAAGGATAATGTGACTATTATCTATACGCCATGGTCAAATCTGAAGAAGGACGGAAGTATGGCTGTAGGACAGGTTAGCTTCAAGAATCAGAAAACGGTAAGTGAGCTTGTCATGTGTTTTCTTGTTGGAGTGTGATGTTAAGATGGGCATGGAACAGGTCAAGAGGATATTGGTTCCAGCACGGGAAAATGCAATTATCAATCGTTTGAACAAAACGAAGGTGGAAAAGTTCCCGGACCTGCAGATGGAGAAAGAGGAGAAGCTGAAAGCTCTGAGGAAGAGGGATCAAGCCGCTATGCTAGAAAGGGTAAGAAACTGCCGGGCTGTCTGAATCTATAGATATGCTAACGATGGACAGAGGAAAGAAGAAGCTAGACAGGCACAAGAGTACAAGGAGAAGAAGTGGCAGAAGGATCATGCTTATGATGAAATGTTCACTCAGGACGATGATGAAGAAGCTAATAACCAGGATAGAGGGGAAGATTTCCTGGATGATTTTATGTGAACATACATATGAAGTACATCAGACGTTGAGCCATTTCGGGAGAACTCAAGTTGGTAGTAGCCTGGGTTCTCACATCATGATATCTCAATATTGTCAAGCTCTTCTCCAGTGTAGCGTCAAAGTAACCACTTGACTATTCCTACACCGCTACATACGGTTGCTGTTACCATGAGGCTAGACAAAGGATACGCACAGTTTATTGCTTTCATCAAATCATGACCCGAGGATGTCTGCTTTTGCTAGACGCTGTATATCCTCTGGATAATGTTGTTTTCCATAGGCATCCACATCTGCGATCGCCAAAATAACCCCAGATATTTTTTGTAGTCACCATCCTGGCTATCATCCTCCAGTGCCGGTAAATCATGAATATCTTCCTGCGGAGACGCAATCATCCTCAGCCACCAGTCATCTGATCATTCCATACTACTGCCCAACATTGCTTCCCATCTGATTGATCCCCGTTCCTTTGATCTGATGGTCTGCCGGATTTGCTGCCGCTTCGTATAAAATATTACTCGGTGCCCTGCCCAGCTGCATCCAGTCGCCCTTAAACCCCAAATAGCTAATAAGACTCACATCCTCCCCATAGTTATCCTCCACAAATAGCGTTAGACTCTGGACCTTGCCAAAAAGTGCTCTCTTGACTCCTATATCTTGTATCTCCGAAGTTTGACTCAATTCGAACTCTTGCGTAGGTTGCAGCTCAGAAGCAGTGCTGAAATCAAGATCATCGCGATTGATGAACACTTTCAATGTTTTGGGGGCAGACAATGAATTCGAGGTGCGCAGGAGAATGGAATGAAGCTTTACTTGGCCGGTGAACCTATGGCGAAAGGCAGATTGTTAGCCGGGGAAGTCGCATAGGTGAAGGTTGGAGGGGTAAAAATGGCGGGGTAAAACTAACGGGATGTGTATCAACAGCTGTTCATCAGCATCGCTTTCCAGCTCCGGCAGCTCGTTCAGACGTTCAGCCCATGTCTTCTTGACGACTGCTTTCCCAGAATGTGCTTCTGATTCGTTGAATGTGGTTATGTCGTCGAAGTTGATGTGTTGGTAAAGGGAGTACTGGAGTGCAGGGGTGATGTCGTCACTATGATCGTGGCCTTCGTGGGAATGCCCGCCGTGACTATGATCGTGTTCGTCATGACAGTGGCCCGACATTGTTGATTCTTTTCTCGTAAGTATTCTGTCGATTGGTGAACTACGTTTGTCTGTTTGATTCGGATGTGCATACTCTGACGGTGGCGGAGACCTCCAAAAAAAAAAATGCACCCTCATCAATCATGCCGTTTTTCTTGAAAATAACTGCACATTTTCACAGAAATAGAACCTTTTGGAACGTATCTGTGTACAAATATTTGTTACATGCAGACTTTATACAGTTTTGTCTACTTTGGCATACTAGGTTTGGATTTAGAAGTGTCGTAACATTCTAAAATCTGCATATACAAATCACTATTAATATCATATACTACTCATATACAACCCGATACTGTACATTTCATTCAAGTTAAAACCCTGCAGCTCTACGCTTCTTTGGCTTCTTATTTCCAGGGGCAGCTGCAGAAGCAGGTCTGCCACCAAATGCCCCCCTATCCGGCTGGGTCATTGGCATTTCATTGACCGGTTGTGAACTGTAGATATTCTGCACTACCGGCTGGCTACCAAGAGGGTGAGACACGGGCTGAGATGAAGAAGGTGCTTCACTGGCACGTTCGCTATTGAGGAACCTTTCTGTTCGCCTACGACGCCTATGTCGTTCTTTGCGGGAACGATTATCTTCATCAGCGCTGGCTGCAGCTGCTGCCGCCTTTTGTATTTCCTCCCATGAATATGTGGCGGGGTCTATTCCAGGTACAGATGGCCACTGCGCAATAATTGATGATTTTGCAGGGCTTACTTCGATATCAGAGGCGATACTGACTGCATACTGTCGAAGTCGCGACAAAGTTGGATCTCCAACGAGATCTGTGGTAGCGGCCGATGTATGAGAGTATATGGAAGGGGTACGTTCAGGTGTGGGCAAGCTGAAATGAAGATCGCCAGTTCCCTGAGCAGCGAGCTGAGAACTGAAGAATGGAGGTGAGCTTGCTCTGGAGATTTCGTCAATATCTGTCGAGGCACGGCCAAGATAATCTTCAGCATGTTCAAGCACCGTCGGCTCAACTGCCTCGTTGCGAAGTGAGATTGCCAGTGAACTTAGGCATAGCTCCATGGCAATTGATTGTATTTTCCTCGCCTTCTTTAAACGTACAGTGCCAGGAGTTTTATGTGGCAAATTCGTGACCCAAATATCTATCAACTGATCGTACATCTTCAAGAGGTCAGGATAAGTTTGCAAAGCTTCCTCTTCGAATATCTCAATGCCAGAACCATATAATAGTTTTGATAAATGCAATTTTAGCGGGCTATCGTCGCGGTTTTCCTCGTGGATATAGTCAATGAATTCGTTGAAAGTCTTGGCAGCTTGGTCAAGATCGTCTGTAGGGGATACCATATTGGATAGCTCAAGGCATGTGCTTAGTGGAAGATTACCAGCCAGCTTGCCATTTTGTACCTGAACAGATGTTTCTCGTAAGGCGGACTCCATGTTTAAGTTCTCGTGACCCTCCCAGGTCGGCTTCAAAAAGATTCGTTCAAATACTGATCGCATATTTATCCGGAGATGTAGGTCACTAGCTATTGAGGCGTGATAAGTATCGGTGATCTCCGTAGTTGCCATCTCCATAAGGTATTCGTCATCAGATGGATCGGAGACAACGAAGTCATCCTGCAGTTGTTCGGCTGGCGTTCGTGAAGTGTGATGAAGAGACTTGTTCGTTGGTGCTACTATGCTGCTCTGTATAGTGTCTTTATTACTAGTAGATTGGGATGCCCATAAGGTAGTGCCAAGCTCTAAATCCGCCGTAAGCATCCATATCTGATAGAATTTTACTCCTGTTTCCATGTAATGGAGTCCAGCTCCATCATTTAACGCGGACGGAAGTAGATATGCAGCAGGCAGAATCGAAAGACAGTTTATCTGAAGCGGCCAGCTACTCTCTGTGTTACAGGTAAGCTTGACTGATGCCTGGAATGATGTCGGTCGTCCCCCAGTCATCGAAAAGACAAAGGAGGTGATAAGCGAGTTTTTGCTTGAAGAGATGAAAACCGTCAGATCTACATGGGAATCAGTGGTTATCGGCGAGTTTGGGTGTGGATATTGCACATACCATCGTCATCCTTGCTTAAAGTCAATTTCATTTCCTCATCTGTACCGTCTCGAAAATGACGTTGGGATAAAATGATTTTCACTCCAGCTTCTCTATCAACGACATCTTCTTCCGCAGGTACAATATCTAGCCAAAACAGTCGAGCTGTAGTTAATACAAAAAGATGCCCTAGGTTCATTGTGCTGCGCTTCACATCCAGAATCCACTCATTCGTAGTTGCTTTGAAGAACTCGGCAGACGAAAGGCGTTGTGGCTCTAATTTGGTATCAAATACGGCAAGATGCCGCCTGTTCATAACTACGATAGTGCTCACGCTCCCAGCCCAGAGAATCCGATGCCATTCACCAACATCTCCAGGCATTTTAATCGCCGGATTACTCTCGAAGTCAAAGCCATCATAGATGTGTCCCGTTTTTACAGCAACGACCGTCATGTTTGAGCGCTTGGTCTGCCGTCCTTGAATATCCCAACTACTCCATTTGCCAGCCTGATCTACGACCGCGAATTGGCGGACATACCATGGATTGAAACTGACATCTGCGTGGTTCTCCGATCCGTCTCTGGATGGATCCAGTACAACCACGGGGTTCGCATCGAGATGGGATGGGGGATAAACAGAAGAGCATGGTAATGGAGCTCTAAACGGCCTTGGCGCCTTTCGATATATAGGTCGAAAAATTGTAGTCATGGTAGCCTGCCTGACAGCAAACCATGTACCAAGGTTCTCGCCTTCATTAGCAGACACGATCTGCAAAATTGGGCCTCCGATGCCAGCCCAGTGTCCCTCTTCCGTTGTCTCCGCGCTCATTAACGATAAGCGCACGCCGTATTGGGTATCCCATCCGTGTCTCTCCATCCGAGGTTTGATCAACTTCAAAACGTGCCCAGCTTCACCGCAAGGAATTGCTATGATCTGGGAAATTCTAGAATCATAACGACGATCGCCATTCACTGCGCCTCCAATGGCTATCAATTCCCCGGAATTCGAACGAGTAAAGGCTGCGTCGGATGATTCTTTGGCAAGATGATTGGCTATGGTCACTGCGGGAAATGTTTCTGGCCGGGTTTTCGAAAGCCATTTGTGCTGTGAGTATGCTGTATACGTAGCTATGTGCCCATTGCTAGAGATGTTTCGAATCGACGGAGCTATACATTGTTTGTAAGGAAGAAGCTGTTGGAAATTTCTAACTATATATCAAGTTAGCTAATACCAACATAATTCCAGAGTTTGTATACCTTTTGTTGGGTCCTTCGAAAACGACCACTGTTGCTGGTTAACATCGTAGGAAAGTTGTCCAAGATGACCATAAACCAGGTCAGTCACTCTGTGGTCAGTCATCGGGCTGTCGCGGAGTGATTCTTATACAGCTTTTCCTTCGAATCATTGCGAGACCTTCCAAGGGCTGAGAAGTGGCTGCCAAAAAAAGAAGCACAATAGATGAAGCCACTGTTGTGATTTATTTGAGAAAAAAGAAGTAAAAGTAAATCTAGTGCTCTGCGACATGTTCATTTAATTTTTTTTTTCTGGGACAGCGATAAAAGCAGAGAAGCTAGGACTATCAGTCCGGCACTAGCGGGGTGACGTTCCCTTGACAACGTGCCTTATCGGGAAATCAACATTTTTCAACTGTGAACCTCCGTAAACCTTACACGCGCAAACATCATAACTCACGTCCGCCCATCGAGTCGCAGAGTATCTACTATCAACTTCTCGAACCTACGCAAACTCTTCAAACAACTTGCACAATGGCCATGGCTTTCGAACCTTCACTTTCTACCAGCACTATGCGCCCTCCTCTATCGTCGGCGGATGCCCCGTCAATGGCAGACACGCTCCCAAGCATCAATTTTGGATTTGATGAACTGCGAGACAGGATGGCGAAGTTCACAGTTAGATTTGATGCTTTTATTGAACAAGGCCGGAAGCGTGTTCTTGAAGAACGGAATCAGTTTAAAATGAATGTAACGGAACTTCATGGTGAGTAGCATCGCATTCCTACCACCCGCACTATACTAACATTTTCGAAGAGGACCAACGAATGAAGAGGAAAGATATCGAAATTTTGACATCGAAGAGTAATACACACCAACAAACCCTTGCGAAGGAAGCGGCGGAAAGAGCGGAGATGCAAGCTGCAATTGCGCAACTTAGCGCACAACGAGACACCCAACTTGCAAACCGAGAAGCTTTGAAAGCGCAGATCGCCGAGACGCAAAAGGCCATTGAGCAGAAGATTGCCGCACAAAGGTCTCATGCTCAATATATTGACAAGCAAGCTCGTTTCAACGTCCCTGAGCTCGACTTCTGGATATCAAATCTTGGTCTAGTGATTGAGGGAGCCGGGCAAAATGATCGATTGAAGTTTGTGTTTAACAACATCGACGATAACGATTACGACAGAGAAGCCTGGTTTGAACTTGATACGTCAAAAAGAGAATATGAGATTCCGTACTGCAAGCCGAAATTGGAGAAGGAGCAGATTGAGAGGGTGGTGGATAAGTTAAATGAAACGAGGGATCTGCGGGTATTACTGAAAGGGATGAGAGAGCTGTTTGTGGAGGCAGTAAAGAATTCATAACGGGGTACTTGGGTATGTTGGGGCATTTGAATTTATGGAGCTCTCAGCAACGATGCAACTTTTCGACTGCAGCCATCATGATGATTTTGGGTCTTTTTGAAAAAGCTGGATTAATATCACACTGCGACTGAAGTCACGCGGCCGCTATCACCTCTTATTTCATTTTTCAAACCACAACTAGCTATTGAACTACGTGTGTGCAACTGAAATGAAGTATCGAGCACTGGTTCACTACGTGTTAGCACACAAGGAAACATGGCTCCTGAAACGTAAAAATGAGAATGATGCGAGAGAATGAAGACTGGATACAACCTCTACCGGACACCAGAACCAAATGGTCTCTGTCCTGTTTTCCATTTCTACAAGACATGATGCCGCATTCGGCTGGTGGCTTGCCGGCTACAGGTGACATGGAATGCAAACAGAGTCCTTAATTGTCCCTATCACTATTTCGGACTGGGACCGGAATGTTCTTGTTGGTCCTTTGTGCCCCTTGACAATCCTTTCAGTCCGTAAAGAAGTCAAGCCTTCTCTACTCTCCCAGCAGCCTCGCCCAAACATTGCACAAATTTACGATAAAAGTTATTATCTATACACCACACTCGTTCAGCAATCATCGCAAACCGAATATGACTGCGGTAACTCGATCGATGTTCGGAAGGAATGGTCGCCCCTCCATTACTGGAAAGCCAAAATCATCTCCTCCCAAAAAGCCCAAAAGCAAGAAAGCAAAGGCTCCCATAGGCGGTAGTGTTCAAAAAACCCCTACGAAGCGCCAATCAATCTCTAAGAAGAAGACGGAACCGAAGAGACGCGTTTCCTCTATTTCGAAAGCACGAAAACCATCCGCAATTAAACGCAAGCCTTCAGCGGCGCAATCAAAGCACGCTTAACTGTCGGGTCGATATCCATCAGGACACCACGAGGACAAGCTACATGCCCGAATGTCTTCATTAGATGATGAGAATGGGGGAGAAGCAAGAGCCGGCCAATAAACCTCTGCAGCTGCCAACTCAAGCAGTCGCAATCACTTGCGCAGCATCTTCAATTGGGATGGGGTTATCCTTTTTCTAACTTGCTTGGCGCATTCATTTGAGAGTGGAGCGATGTTGCAACTCTATTTAGCAATTGGACTTTGGAAACATGCGACGAGTAGAGGAAGGCTTAATTGGAAAGAATGAAAGGCTCAACGTTGGTTATTTTGACGCCGGCGCCAGGCCCCGTTGTGTTATTGAGGTTTCCAAGATGAGAAGAACCATCATATGTAAATAACTATGACCGTGAGGATCTCGAAAATGTAAAATAATGAACCGAGACTTTCGTCTACAGTGAAGTGAATATATAAGGTCATGGAGGGCGCTGGTGGAATACTTTGGGTAGCCCTCTTTCGAGCCACATAAACCAGCACATATTTCCCAGCTACCCTCCACTAGCATCTCTTTGTTACTATACGGCAGTCTTTATTCCGAGAACAACCTCTCTGATAGACTAAATAAAGAAAGTGAATAGAGCTCTTAAACAAACCCATTTTCGTTGAAACTGTAGAAGCACACGTTCATACATCTCAGCACTTCAAAAACTAAGACATACAAAAGATGCCCTTCTCTAGTACACACAAGGCCGAGCCGAAACACTCTCGTGTATCTAAGAGACGAAACAAGAGTAAAGAAAGTTTCAAGAAGAGCAGACGGACCTCCACCGAGAGCCGCAAACGATATTTCTCCTCAATCGGCCGCCATTCTCTCCAAGGAGGTCAGGCACTTGCCTCACTGCCCGCACCATTCGTTAAGCAGCCAAGTCACGGCACCAAAGAGAGCGTCAGAAATGGCAAAGAAGCACGGTCGGACGACTCATGGGACAAACCCGAAACTCAATGGATATGCATGACCTGCGTCTGCGAAGATGGCTTATTTGATGGATCGAAGAAGAGATGTCTATGCTGTGGACACAAGGGTTCCAAACATTCGGAGAGTAAAACATTCACCATTGATGGGATTTCCTCCAGCTCTAGAAACCCACAGCTGTCTAAGGTGCTGCGACGGGAATACAGAGAGGCGGAAGAATACATGTGGAAAATGACGGTGCAGCTCAAGCAATTGACTGAATTGATGCATGCGGATTTTATGTGAACCATGGCTTTTCTAATGTAGACTACATTGAAGAGATCAACCCATCTGGACTTCCTCCGACATATGGAAACGTGAAAATGTCCAAAGAGAACCAAAATCTTCCTACAGTATCATAAGTATGATTGTTACACGAGTAGAAAGTTCTCATCCGCAGAAGCTCATTCCCTTTCCCCGCAGTCCGACGTCCCTAAAAAATCCCCGACGCGACAACCGCGTCCCACTTCCACATCACCCCCAAATCAAATCACATCAACTCAAATCAAATCACCATCAAAACCATATCATGGCCGACGCAAACACCAAAGCCAACAACGCCGCCCAAGCCCGTCAAGTCATCGATGTATTCCATGAAATCTCCACGCTCCTAGTACGTATCGATCTTCCCTTCCCTACCCGGCCTATGTCGACAAACCCCGCTAACCTATCTATCCACCTATCCGCAGAACGCAGAGCTCGATCGCGGCACCCTGTCGATATGTATTTCACTCATTGAGAACGGCGTTAATCCGGAAGCGCTTGCTGTAAGCTTTTTTCTTTGATTTGGTAGATGGGAGAGTGTGGAGGATGCGCTAGCGGATGAACATGAGATAAATGGTCGGGTGAAGGAAAACTAATTTCTATGGCATGCAGACCGTAATTCGAGAGCTAAGGAAAGACGCAGAGGAGTTACGGCGGAAAGTTGCTGCAGGCGAGACGATAGAGTGAGGATAGAGGAGGTAAGCGTGGAAGATGCTCTATGGATGCTTTTTGTGGAAGATGAATTTGTGATACCTGGGTTGGTTGCATGAAGGTTTACGATTTATGATATGGCGTTTGGGAGGACCAGGGATAGGAGGGGCGCTATTTGAAGTACAGAGTGCATGAAACGGGAGAGAGGATAAGTGCAAACTATAGTCAGATACCTGGTAGATAGTCTCTCCGGACTGAGCTAATATGCCCACCAAGGCACAGCGGGCCTAGAAGGAGCAGATCAAGCGGCCGTGAAGGAGAGAGCATGCCATTCAAGAAACACTCTCTACAGGTCATAGAATGAAAGATGAATCACGCCGGCATGAAAGTCTGCTCGGGAAAAGGCAGTGGTAATCTTTTTACTCGTGGATTCCACGTAACGACATCAGTCGTACATATTGATACCGCTTCCTATCCATTCTCAGCCAAATATCCAAAGCGCCGCTCCAATCCACCCATATATATGCCTAGGTCCGCTACAAACGCTAAAACAAAATGCCAATCCAATGCAATTTCCATTCAAAGCCATGCATTTCCTATTCCTCAGCGATGCCCAAAAATAGCAAATGGCTCCTCGTCATCAGCGTCATCATCATCCATATCGGCATCATCATTTCCAGAGTCTGAGTCGGTAGACTCTCCATCATCTTCATCATTGTCGTCACTGCCATTTTCCGTCTGGCCTTCGGCTCTGTTTTGCGGCATCCGTGTGCTTCGCGGCTCGTCTCTTCCCCAAAAGTCAAGATCATCTTCATCTCCAGATGCGTCGCTATCATCACGGCCATCTGCTTCGTTTCCGAACAGTCCCATTCCTCTCGCAGGAGACACTGATCTCCCCAGACGAGATATTAAAGAGTAGTCAGGGGCTAAGCTCGACTCTCCTTGCGAGGAAGATGTGGGTATGTGAGATGAGTGTCTCCGATTTCGAGAAGAACCTGGATTCAAGTGTGTAGATGAAATCATATCTCGTGATTCTTGGGTTGACACAGCGGGATTATCTCCGTCTTCCATCTCGATAGCTTCTTCATCTTCTGAAGCTGGATCGCGTAAGATCGACAGCTGCACTGTATTATAAGAGTCGCAGATCGCGCATTTAAGACCCAACCAATGATACTTGACTGCACTCTTAGCATAACAGTCGTTACATGAAACCATTGCCAATGTGTTTCTGAATTGAGGTGGCATTGGTTGGTTTTCAATAGCTCGATCAAGATTCCTGAACTGCGTCTCCATCGTAATCAAACTCTTACTACATATAGGACACTTGTATGAAGTGTGCATATGCTCAACATAACATGCCGAATGAATACTATGTCCACAAGACATGAAGACGACAGGCTTCGGTGAGGTGAACATATACTCTCCGCATATTGGGCAGTCACAATCAGACACTCTCTCGATACATTTGTGGTCATGCATAACTGACATAGACATGCACACTCCGCAGGTCTATCATGAGCGTAAGCAATGTTGACAATGACAGCTGCGTTCAAGCTTACCTTGCAATGAAAAAAGTCCTTTCCAAGACCACGTCCTTTTCTACAGATTCCGCAATCGTTACAGTGATATATGCTTTTATTGGAATCGTTGTCCCATAGCTTGCACACTCCACAATAATACCAAGCAGTACGTTCGCCACATTCGACACAAAATTCGCCAGCTTTCTGAGCACAGCCACATAACATGCAAAGCATATTCTTCGTTTCATGTCTGATAAGGACATGATCCTCAACTTCATCATGGCATAATCGACAAGTATACCACCGATCGCAAGTGGAGCACTGTAGCTTGACATTTCTCTTATAGTGCTTGCAGCCCAGAACCGGGACAAGGTCTCGAGCGCTTTCCGACTCATCACTCGGATCGTCAACTTCAGGTGGATCCAGCGGTGCATAAGTCCGCTTCAAATCATCTGGTGACAGATGAAATGTATAGTGATCTGTGGAAGGTGCTTGGTCAGGCGACCCGTTCATTTGCCAGAGGAAAGAACTCAGTGTGCCGGGGGTAGAAGGCCTCTCTTGACTGATGAGCTGAGCCGGATCTATTATTGGAGCGTCTTGCTTCACTTGGAACATCCCATTTGCCTTTGTATAGTTCTGCGTCATAAGCTGATGCATCAATTGTGCCTTTTGCTCTGTTGGAACATCCATCGACTGTATGCAAAGAATCCGTTCCCGAAGTAATCCCATGCCATCGTCTTCGGGAAGTATGCTGGAATTCTGGTCGAGTCCAGATAATAGTGATGTTGACGCTTGAGTGGTTTGTTCATCTGCCATCTCCGCAGAACTCAAAAGGGAATCATTACCCGCGTTGTTACTGCTGTGCCTCGACATATCTCCACCGGTTTCGTCATGTTGGGATGGCATATTGGAAGAAGAATCGCCAACGAGCCCATCAGATAAGCTTAGATCAGATTGCGACTCTGGAGCCCCTCCATGACTCGATTCCAAACGATGAGCCGCAGACCGTAGTTCGTGGCTATCTAACTCGCCTGTGTCTTGCATCCCGGCCTCCTTAACATTATGCCCTCGAATTGGCAGGGACGGCGTTATGTCTGTGGAATCTCTCTCTGTCGTTCCACAGTCCCCTAGGTTTGATCTCTCCGTGGCAAGATCCTCCACTGTCACACCCTCGATCGTGACCTCGTCAACCTCATCATCTGGAACGAGCTGCGGGGTTGTCCGAACATTCGATTCGTGTAGGTCGGTAGGTGTGTTGGATCGTGAGAATCGTCGTGCGTGTCGCAAAACTGGATTAATCAGGAACTCGGAAACGAGAGATGTCATTTGGTAATCGTTTTCTTCATAAGAGATACATTTGAACTTTTACTGATGCTGAAAGGTCAAATATCCAGATTGGGTAGGTGAGATCCACTAGGATGGTCATTCTAGGGGCAAACTCCGATGACGAAGCCCGATCGGGTTCGGCAACCCTTCCGATACCTGAGATTTTCACATGCGAGTTCAAAATCTTTCGACCATTTACGTTCCCCGACTCTTCGGATAAGTCAAGACTGCCATCATGCTACAACAACACCCTTTACAGACAAACTACGTGGCCGCATATCGAAACCTGTACAGAGCGCTGCTACATGCTGTACAATATGCGAAGCCAGCCCGATATCAAGGGAGGGACATACTAAGAAACGCATTTCGCAAGGGCGACCCAGCGACCTATGACCCGAAACGAGTTGGGAATACTGTACTATTTTTAAATAATGCTGCGAAAGAAAAGGGTCTTGAACATAAGCTGCTCAAAAACTTGTTACGTGTGCACTATGAGCGGAATCAACCTAGGCGGTAGGCTTATTCTGCCCATTGATTGATTGCTGGTTGAGATCTTTTATACTGAGTCCTCTTACAGGCAGTCATACAAAGAGCAAAAAGAATATACCCCAATTCAGCAGGTCTTACGAAAGCACACGATGACACACTATGATAAAACAGTGACAATGCTCAATGAGAGTATGGGATTGTGTCTACGCTGAAGATTGGAACCGCAAAGAAAGTTCGTTATCAGGGGCTGTTGATGTCGCCGAAGCAGCGTCAACCTCAAGGCAGTCTGCGAAGTTAGTGTCATATTCGCCCAAACCCAAGAGCAAGATGCCTACAGTCAGAAGGAGTGTCTAAGCCTGAAATACAACCGGCAGGTGGCAATGCCTCGTGGAAAAGTCATAAACGTCCGAATAGGAAGGAAGGAAAGTAGGGAATTTCGCGCCTCAGATATCTATGACGGCTGCCTATACACAAGAAGCAACGTGCCAATAGAACGAGACTCGACATAGAAATGGTATCGGGGAGGACCCCACCAGCCACAGCTCAGCCAGCAATGAAGACGTGATATTGTGGCTTTTCCGAGACGCTCTGTGTCAGGCACCATCTCCAAGCGCTGGACGCTTAGGTAGTACAACTGCGTGGTCAATTTGATGAGATCATTTCTTAGTGTTGCTTTGAAGCAAAAGCAAAGCAAAAGCTCTAGAGCACTGAAGTAGCTCCGATGCTTGCCTAGCTTAACCGACATATGGGGTAGATTCTGATGCTGTGCTTATGTAGATAATGATCCACAGCCGCGGGGTATAGTTTGCTAAGCTTATATCGCAGAACCTTCGCCATCTCGTTCTGACTCCAGTGGCTGATCTCGTGCATGTTAGCTGCCTTGTTGCGCTTAGCTGTTGTTGCTCTCTCAAATAACGATGCGTCAAATCAATCATGTAGAGGAGTTTCTTTGTCTACTTGCCCAAAACAACAACCACGAGCGTGTCCTACCTACCTAAAGGTTTCCGGAGTTGGTTATCAACTGAAGATGGCCGGCGTAAGATTTGGAGATTTTACGGAATCAATCTCACCAAGTATCTCCTTCAGGTGCTTTGCGAGAGCCCATCTCGATCATGCATCCAGTAGCCGGAGTTCCTTTGGATAAAAAAGAGCTGTCAGGCTTGGTCATGGCATGGTTCTACTTATCTGCAGAGTGGATCCCGCGTTTAGCGAGCCATTTCTTTGGCTCGACATATTAATTAACTCAAGAGAGAAGTGATTTGCTTGTGATACCCACCACACATTAATGATGAATTGATGATGAGCACTCGAGCTCTGCCAAACTCCTAATCCTTGTTAAAGGTCCCATTTTGTACTGCTCTTGTTGGCTGCTCTTGTTCGCCCGACCCTCCTACAGATCCATATCGAGAAGTATTCCCCATATATTTCGACCTGGTATGTGACGGAGTATTCGTATATCGCGCAACCCCGCCTCTATAACTCTCATCGCTCCCCAGACATCCCATCTTCAACTTCTTTCGGCTGCTATTCTGGCAGGTGAAATTCTTCCGTTCGATTCCAATAATCGACCGAAGACTTCATGGACGATCATTGGCATCTGCCCTTATCGCGATTGCGTTGAGGACTTTGGTCGATGTGACCACTGTCTCTCAGCGTCTGCCACGAAGCAGTACTTGCCATTATGCCTGTCAAGCCTGGTCAACACGATGTGATCAATCAAAATCAATTGATGGTGTTTCCACAGGATAAGAGAGCAAAGGCACAGAAGAAATGGGTTAAACGATATCGGACAGAAGTTGCGGCATCTGTTAGCAGCATCCTCTCGACTTTTTGCGCAGTATGCTTCCCTCCCGCTTCTCTACTGTTCGTTTTGATTGCTGTCTAACTTGATTCTAGTTCCCCTTGGACTCAGTGAAAACACGGATGCAAACATACAAATACAACAACTTCACAGACTGTGTACGGCACACCTACCAGACGGAGAAATTTCGTGGATTCTTTCGCGGTGTTGCTGCACCACTGGCCAGCGTAACCCTGGTTCGCACCATATCTTTCTCGGTTTATCAACGTTCGAAGTACACCTATGCCGCGTGGCTTGAGCGGAATTTTGGAGTTGATCCTTTGGTTCATGTCAACACGGCTGGGACCTATCCTACCCTCTCAACCATTGCCTGCTTCGGAGCAGCAGGTGCTACAGCAGGCTCATTCATAACGATTGTCGCTTGTGAGTCTGAGAACTCATTGTCTTTTTGCAATTACTGACAGCATTAGGTCCCTTTGAATTGACCAAACTTAGTGCTCAAGTATCTGTGCTTATGGCTGCTCGAAAGCAAACGAGTCTTTCCGAGCCCATAGGCACTACAAACGTTGCATCCAGCTACCAAAATAAAGGCACATTCAAAACAGCTATGAACATTGTCAAGAATCGTGGAGTCGGAGGGCTCTATTCTGGCTTCAATCTTCATCTTCGTAAGTTAGATAATGTGGGCCCTGTTGTGGAGAATGCCAATATTGACCGTCGATAGTTCGCGATACACTTGGAACAGCCATTTACTTCATGACTTACGAGAGCAGCAAGCAGCTTTTGACTACATATACTGGAAACAGATCACCCACGAATCCATTTTCGGTGGTTGTTGCCGGTGGTTTCTGCGGCATTGCAAGCTGGGCATTGATCGTGCGTAGTTATCCTCTTACTAAACTCGTCTTAGCCAAGCAGCTGACTTTCAGTAGTATCCGATCGACTCGTCAAAGAGCATATACCAACGAAACTGCTTGACTTATTGTAAAGGTGAGAAGGTTCAGAAAGCGCCAAAAATAGAATTCTTCAACAAGAGAATGTATCGAGGTCTTGGTGTTTCCATGGGCAGGTCTTGCGTGGTCAACTCGATATTTTTCTCTGCATTCGAATGTAAGGAAAAATCACGGATTTAACTGCACTATACTAACAAACGACCTCTAGTCATCAAGAAGAATATCAATTCGCTCCCAGATTGATGTGAAGCAGCTTGAAAGCAGGCGTAGGCGTTGTTGTAAATATCATTTTTATGTAAAGCTTGGGAGGATAGGCATTGGAAACGGGAATTTTTTAAGAGACTTACTCTTAAGCGTTTATTCGCATTACGACAAGCTTTCAACTTTGGAAGGATAGCTGGTGAATCTTATGTGAATGTGGGCAAAGTGTCGACCTTGAAGGTTTTTTTATAAAAAAAAAGTGGCATGGGCTATTATCGCTTGCAAGTCATACACTTTATGTAGGCGCCTGTCTGAAAAAAAATATTGAACCATTGCTCCCTGAAATAATGCGAACTGAATAAATATAATCGGTAGAGGGCAGCTTCATAGTGCTTTCGAGGTTGCAGGAGGAAGAGCAATGAATGCAATCCATGTTGCAGCAGAGACAACTTCACGGACAGTTCGTTCGGCTTTACTAATCTGTCTCGGGTGGTTGAGTTGTTTAACAATTGGTTTCAAGTAGAACGGCATAATGGAGTACATAGCAAGCTTCTGAGCCACGTAGATAACGAGTCATATAAGTTGTTTAGTGAAGTTTCTAGTCTCACTTGTCCCCGTGCCCGTAGATGATATTGAACAAATATCCCGAAAAGGTCAAAAAAGCGCCATAGAAGATGGAAGGGGGCTAAAATCATCCGCCTCGCTTCGGGCACGCTAGAGAGCACCACTTGCTCAATCGCCTGACTGTGCGTGCCTTGGATCTTCACACAGACAGCTTGGAAGGGTTCGACTTCTCTCTTCCATCTCACCTGTACATGCATACACCAGCCTTCCTGACACTGGATATTTTCGTGAGGAACGTAAATTCTCTATTTTTTCTTTACCAAGCACATTCCGCTGGTATCAATTTATAGAAGAATTGTTATCGCGTCTTGCCAGCGCTTGGGGCGCACTAATAATATATTTTTCAAATAGGCTAGCAGATTATGGTAAGTCGAGGATAGTACTCGAGATGGCGGGCAATAGAAAAAAGGCTCTCCGGAGCAAAGCGCTTGCTACTTTAGCTGCCAAACAGCAAAAGGGAGTATCACGTCGCGGTAAGGAAGATCGCCGTGCGGCGAAGTTGGAGCGTCGGAGAAAAGAGAAGAGAACATACACCGCAGAAGCGTGGGCAGAGCCTGCTCCTCAGCACTTAGTCGCCAAGCTGGATGTTCCCAAGCACAGTTCTAAGTATCAATCGTATTTCGAATTCGCCGAGAACAAGGAAAAGAAGAAGAAGCTCGAATTTCAGGTAGTTGCGCTCCCAAACGTACCCCTACCAGCTACAATATTGACCTGCAATTAGGTCACCAATGACCCAAATCCACCCCCAGGTTTTGCATATGTACCTATAGGAGATCCCAGTTTGACCACTGCATGCAAAGAACTATCGCGAGAACAAGATGCCATGATCTTTATAGTTTCAGTAGGTCGGACATGATTCACTAGGCATGCCTTCACTCGCTGACTTGTGGGCTACAGAGATCGAAAGAGGACAATTCAAAGATATCCGATCATGTATTTCGGACCGGATATCATTTTCGAGAGGTCATTGTCGAGGAAGCACGGAAGAGAGTGGGCGACACCATTATTTCAAATGCGGCACATGGCATGATTGAACCAATACCTGAATCGCAAGAAGAAATAAATAAACAGGCAGATGCAGCAATACGAGATCTTTTCCCGCGCATTCCCAATACCGATCGGCAGATGATAATTGAGCACGCTTTTCAGAAGGTTTGTTTGGTAAGCTCACGAGCATATGACCATTGCTAAGCATTTTAGGGGGTGAAATTTCATGGAGAGCCCACGGTTGGTTTACAGGCCGATCTTCCTCTGTCGCGGCGAGTCCAGCTGGCTGTCCTTGCTCATATCCGTCACACTCATACTAGATATGATAAACTTCTGAAAGAAACGAGTTGGATAAATGCACGCAAAGCCGTTGAGCCCGTTTGTTTGGATGTCTTAGTAAAGTGGCGAGGAGACGAGGAGACTGGGCGTGATCAGATGGATGAAATACTGAGAGAAGTCGTGATTATTACTGACTCGGAGGATGAAGATGAAAGCTCCGATGAAGAAGATACCTCCGACGAAGAGTCCACTTCCGCCGAATCTGCCGGCAGGACATCTGCCCCAATACTTCAACAGGCTATACAAATTGAGCAGGGTTCTCAAAGGGTCGATGCTGGACCGTCCCGCGTTTTGACTCCTCGAGCAAGACTTCACGAAGGATCTAGGAGGCCACCACAGCCGCGATTCAAGCGATACCAAGCTGCGTGGGATGAAGCATTGAATCGCCGCCGGAATGATGATCAAAGACCCCAAGGATTGGATATGCGGCGACCAGAGGCAAGTATAGGAGCACTTCACATTGATTCTCTACCGCCTTCATATGAGGTTCCACGAGAGCAAGCACCTATTCTGGTCTCTCGTCCACCTCTTGACTCTCGATATATCTATCGCGAAATACCTCCTCGCTACGAAAGACCTACAGACGAAGTAAGTAGCAACCTGCACTATGAGCACAAGTCTGGCAAAATAAATTACTAATAACCGCAGCACCGATATCACCCTCAAGAGATGCTATCTGCAAGACCATTGGTTCGCAGAGACGAGGTAATAGTGAGACCATTGCATGAACAGCCATCTTATCGTGTTCTTCCGCGTCAAGGTACGCCTTTGTACGTGAGCAGGGAGCCAAGACCTCAAGTAGTTGTCAGACCATCCCCTCCAGATTCTAGGTACCAAGATGTTCCCATGCCCTCTATTGAAACAGGCCAAAATGATGGGATTACCGTGTCTCCTCATGTAGCCCGAGGCACTAATGTCATTGATTCGCGCCCCTATCAAGACATACCTTCACATCCGTTGGATGGACGACTGAGAAAGTCTCCTGGTTACCGAGAAGTCATTGTTATCGATGATGACAGTCCATATTCCAAACGCCGTCGTGTAATTGAGGATGATCCTCGTCAGTACAGACCCCTTCCGCCAAAGGAGCAGCACTTCGGTATCTCCCCACATGAGCCTGCTCCCCAGATACTTCAATATCGAGATGCCCAACGTCATCCTATTGTAGTGTCACGACCTCCTCAAGGTTTGTCAACAATGATTTCTGCAACTCCTACACATACTGAACGGGACCGCATGTATGGACGACCAGACTCTGGTCAGTTTGAACATTACCAAGGCTCCCATATGAGAATGGACGTGGATATGGGTCCTAGTCGGCCAGTCGCGACCTCGTCAAGACGAGAAATGGCTTCGCCACCACTGCAGTTCGAAAATGTCAGACATGCTAGAAATACAAATCTGGATTTCAATGTCCAGAGAGTTGTTAATGAAAGTCCAAGGGTTTTTGAGCATGAATATGGTGTGCGACACGGAGATATTGAGTCGGGCAGGAGGCATTACCTCTCGAGACCTGTGTCGCCGGCATTAGTTTCTTACGGCTTGTCTCGTTCTCATGCTATGGATGGTCCTGCTATTGCGGACTCACCTTCTGTTCAGCGTTTCTCTCAATCTCGACCTCAGCCTTCTATTTCTCAGTCACAAAGTGGGTTTAATTCTTCTCATGAAAGATTTCCTCAGAACGTTGTTCGTCAAGGCTACGAGCCCCATCAGCCAGCTAGGTCGTTCACAAATGTCCGCCCCATTCAAACCCCGCTCCACCATACAGAAAGACCAGAGTAAGTCAAAATCGACCTAAATTACAACACAATCCTTTCTAATCTACTTTTCTTTATCTAGCATTTATATGGAAGCATCTCGCCAGCCATTATTCCACGAAAGACGCAGTCCGTACTCATCAGAACAGTTGTATCCTTCCGCTGTGCGAGAGAACATCCCTCATGGTGATAATGTGCCTGTTTATACCCGACTTATCCCACCTAGGCGTCAAGTCATTGCTTCTGAGTGATTGCTTTTTGCAAATTTCTTATTGGACTGCTCTCTCTCTCTAGAGTTTATGAGTCGGAATTTGGTTTAATTGAGTTTCGGGTCTCTTTGCTTCTTGAGGCATAAGGAGTTGCGAATCCTTTGGAGTTTATATCTGGGAAACGCTATTGTTTGCGATGTCACCTTTTTATTTGGTTGCATAAGCGTGGAGCTTGGGATTTGCATACATTGGGGTTATATTATTGCATCGGCGGGGTGGCATTTTGATCAGCATTATCTTGGAGTTTACAAAGGATTGGGCTCACTTCACTAGCCTCTTGCTGCATGGCTGGCTTGAAAGTTATCTCTACGATACATACAATTTGATACAATACGTTGTCTCATTACCCGGAGTGTTACTAGATCTATCTGTGCTTGCCCGACCGCTCACAATATGTACTGCGTAAAATATTTCGGGTATCCAATAAATGATGCTCGCATAACTCCAACAAATGCCCGGTTACTAACTAAATCCCTACGCCACCATTGCCACACGTTGTTCTTCTTGCTCTTGCTGCCGGGCCTTAGCCCTGACTTTACCCAATGGTTCTGACTTTGGCGCATTGGGCAATGGTTCGGATGGCGGCACTTCAGGTAATGGAACTCCGGTCACCTCTGCTTCCAGCGCCGCCAGTTCATCCTCTACCTCGTCCTCATCTTGGTTCGAAATTTGCCCACCTAACATGTCGCTCACCTCCTGCGTGCAGTGTCAGTAGAGTAAACAAGTGACACCTCCGCATACTTAGTACGAACCTGCTGATAAGCGATAGCCTCTGCTGTTTCCCCCATAAGCTTCTCTACATGTTCGATGCCCCCCATCTCTTTATGTATCTGCTGCAGAACCTTGGTACCCTGCTCCAAACCAAATACTACATCTTTCTGCACGAGCGCAAACTCCACACTACTCGTCAGCTTCTCCAATTGCTCGAGCTGCGAATCGGTCTTTGCCAGCAAAGACTCTTGGTATTTCTTCCGTCTCAGAGCGAGCAGAGCGCGCTTTTTGTCGCCTTTCGCGAGCATCTCCTTTGCTATGGCGGTTTCGCGATCGGTGAGTACGGTTATTCGTCGTTGGTATTGGTGGAGCTTGTCGCGCTGGTTCTTCATGTCCAGGATAGCCCTGCGGGTTTCTTGTCAGTATGATGAATCGATGAGGTGGGCAAGAACGCTCACTTATCCTGGGCGGAAATTTTGTGGTTGCTGGGAGTGTTTCCCATGATTTCGATGGTTGCGCTGCTGGAGAATGGTAAAAGGTATGCATTCCGGATTTCCTGTCTCGCGGGCTTGACCGTTGAGTAGAAGCGTCATGGCGGTCGCGTGTCCGATAAGCGATAAAGAAATTAGCCCGAGCGGGGCCGGGGGTTGCCGCTTGCGCTGCGCTGGGGTAATATTTTTTATTTTTGTACATTGCAGTTGGTTCTGAACATCTAGACGATTCGGACCACAGCCGACGTGCGCCTTTTGTCCCGTGAAGATGATATCGAGAGGACCGAGGCCGACTCTTAGTCAGGGATTGGATAGAGAGGTACGCACAGGTTTGCGCATGAATTGTGATCGCAGTAGTATTTACTAAAGTTATGCAGATATATCAAATTGTGCGGAAGCTTGCAGATGACCAGGCCCAGAACGAAAAAGGATCAAAACGCTTATCTGTTGCGATTGTGTACGAAAGCATCAAGAATTCGAATTCGAGCCTGAAACGAAGATCGAAGAAGTTGCTTGAGGATTCGATTGACCGTGTGTTATTGGTCCTAAAAGAGGAACAAGATGATAGCGATTCTGTAGACGGAGACTTTGAGGGTTTAGAGGATGCAGCTCCACCGCTAAAGGTATTTTTGAAGGATCCGTGGTTCTAGAAATGGTCTGACAATTTATAGGAACATAATATTATGAACAAAAATATTACAAGACTGTGGACAAAACCAGCGACAGCTCCGACGATGAGCCCGAGAAGCGGCACTCCTCCTGCTAGCGGAGCCAGCACTCCTACAATACAAACGCAGAATATGAATGGAGATATTGAATCCCCTGTGAAATCGGATCGTCAAGCAAATGGAGAGCCTAAATTGAAGCGACGAAAGGCAGAGCGAGAGCCCAAGAAGGATGTCGATCGTGCGCCACCTACCGATATCTCGCTGGACAGTCTTGGAGGGGTTGATAATGTCATTGAGGAGCTGAACGAGCTCGTGGCGATGCCAATGCTGTACCCTGAAACATACATAAAGACTGGTATATCACCACCTCGGGGAGTTCTACTTCATGGGCCACCGGGCTGTGGTAAAACAATGATTGCGAATGCTTTTGCAGCTGAGATAGGAGTATCCTTCATACCACTTTCTGCTCCGTCTCTGGTCGCTGGAATGTCCGGAGAGTCAGAAAAGAAAATCAGAGAGGTTTTTGACGAGGCGAAACGAATGGCACCTTGTCTTGTTTTCATTGATGAAATTGATGTTATTATGGGCAAACGTGAGAGTGCACAGAGAGAGATGGAAAAGCGGATAGTTGCCCAAATGCTTACTTGCATGGATGATATGGCATTGGAGAAGACCGGAGGGAAACCTGTGATCATCATTGCTGCTACCAATCGGCCGGATAGTCTTGACCCTGCCCTAAGACGGGCAGGCCGTTTTAATAAGGAGATTAACCTTGGTGTCCCCAACGAAGCTGCACGAGAGAAAATTCTTCGCGCTCTCACCCAGAAGCTTACCTTGGCTGATGATTTCAACTTTCATGCACTGGCAAAAATGACACCTGGGTTCGTGGGTGCCGATTTGAACGATGTTGTATCTGTGGCAGGTACCGAAGCTATGAAGCGTATGATGGCTGTTCTAAAACAACGAACAGCCACTACTATGGAGCTCGACACTCCAATTCGCAGTGCGACATCTATGGAACTTGACACGCCATTGCTTGAAAACACTACTTCGCAGGCACTGTTAGTTCTCCGTTCTCTGGTCTCTAACGCGGGAGGTGCGGCACCCGACGGTGACTTCTCAATTAAATATACCGACTTCCTGACTGCTATCCCCAAGGTTCAACCTTCTGCGAAACGAGAAGGGTTTGCAACTATCCCAGATACCACATGGGCGCATGTTGGAGCCTTACATGAAGTACGAGAACAACTTGAGATGGCCATTGTCGAACCCATCAAACGACCAGAATCATTCGCCCGTGTTGGTATTACCGCACCAACAGGCGTCCTCCTTTGGGGCCCCCCAGGATGCGGTAAAACCCTCCTCGCTAAAGCCGTCGCCAATGAATCAAAAGCGAACTTTATCTCCATCAAAGGCCCCGAGCTCCTCAATAAATACGTCGGTGAATCCGAGAGAGCGGTACGTCAGGTGTTCGAACGCGCGAGGTCTTCTGTTCCTTGTATTTTGTTCTTCGATGAACTTGATGCCCTGGTTCCAAAACGTGAAGACTCGCTGTCCGAGGCTAGCAGTAAGGTCGTTAATACGCTACTTACTGAATTGGATGGCCTCAGTAACAGAGCTGGTATATATGTCGTGGCGGCTACGAACCGGCCGGATATGATTGATCCCGCTATGCTGCGTCCTGGACGTTTAGGCACCTCAGTCTTTGTTGATCTCCCGACGCCGGATGAGCGGGTAGAAATTCTCAAAGCGCTCTATAGGAAAGCATTACCATTTGCGAGCGCAGAAGAAATTGATGGGTTGGATCAGGTGGCAAGAGATGAGCGGTGTAATGGATATAGTGGTGCGGATCTGGGGAACTTGCATCAGGCGGCGGCAGTGGCGGCGTTGAAGAGGGAGATGAGGGAGATGGTTGGAGCAGGTGACGGGGCGAAGGACGAACTGAGGATTAAGAGGGAGGATTGGGAGGTTGCGTTGGGGAAGATTAAGGGGAGTGTTAAGGATGTGGGGAGGTACAGGAGGTTGAGAGATAGGGGGATGTAGGTGCATATATCTATCTATGTGTATAGAAGGAGGAAATCATATACCCATCACGTCTTACTTACTCCTCTGGCTGATATTGCTATATATACATTCATATTGCAAGTCTATATCTGTGGAGATTGAAAGTTCTTCAGGTCCATAGCCTATCCGTCCCCGCTACAACAAGCTCGACATGGGAGTATCTGATTTAAGTTACCACTTGAACTATTCCCAAGCCGACATTCACTACATAGAGCAGTCTTCCCGATAAAGTTATTGCTCGGATCCCACACAAACGCCACCACAGTATTCTCCATGCGATATTCTCCTACCGAAAACACAAATCCGCGGCTAACTTCCCTCGTTTTTTTTCTTTTCTCTCTCCCCCTTGCTATTTTTATCCATCTACCGTTGGTGGACCTATATGGAATTCCTTGTGTCCTTTCGTATCGTGTTCGGCGATCTATAGTTGGGGCTGTGTCGGAGTGGAGAGAGAGGAGAGGATAGGATGGGAGGAGGAGGAGGGGTGCGATATATGGCCAGCGATACGGGGACGTGGATATGTGTGTGTGAGCTGGGAAAAGAGAGGGGGGTGGTTGGTTACTGGGCCTGCGTTAACTTTCGTGAGGTCGATGAGTTAGGCTCGAGGTGGGAAGAATGCGAGATGGGAAGTTAGACGTTGATAGATGTGTGTGTGCTTGGCTTGTGTGATGGGAGATGGAATTATGGGTTGGGTTGGTTTGGTTGGGAAGCGGATGGGACGGGCGGGTTTGGGAATTCTTAGAATCACATCAATGTATCAATTGAATTGTCAAAAGCAGGAAGTCATGTGGTCGTGGGAAAAGATTCAATTGTCCTCTAATCCCAAGCATCATCATCATCATCATCATGAATACAAATTTCCAATGCAGCCGTTAAGTCGTTAACTATTCCCGTCTGTTTGTCATGACAATTTCCCCTTTCTTCTTCTTTCCCGTCCTCTCTTATCCTACAAATCCTATTCCAATTTCTCCTTCATCCCCTTTTCATGTGGCGATCTCTATCCGCCCTTTTGGAAAAAGAGTGAGGTAGAAAGATCCATGAAAATCTTGTCATACGGTAGGCATCGTAATGTTCCGTGTCTTATCGTGATTTTTTAGTGAAAAATCGTTGTTTTTTTGGGCGTTTTGCAATTAAAGTGAAAAAATGTACATGAAGTTCGTTTGAAAAATTAAAAGGTCGTATTACATTGATGGGTTTCGACCCACCCGAGAAGAAGCCACCGGACGTGCAAATAGCCAGTATCTGGACGCTGGTGTTCTGTCCCTGGTGGTGGACGATTGGGTTCTCTCCTTTCTGGTAGAATAGGAGGTAAAATGTTCTGCTGAGGGGCTGGAACCGTAAGGTGGGTCCTATTTCTCTAGGCAGGTTCGTTCGTTCGTCTTCGTGAAAAGAGGAGCTCATGAGGTGAGGGTTGGCTGTCATCTAGCGTGATGGGTTGTTGATTCATTCATCGACGGACCACAATTCCGTTGCGGCGGGAGGAGCGGGCGTATTCGACTTCATCTTCGGAGCTGCAGGAGTCAGAGTCGCTGTATCCGCATCGGGTTCCGCCACAGTCCAACTTGATTCTGTCGCCACGGCGAGTGATACCGTAGCGTTCGCATGTGCAGCTGCTGGTTTGACCGGCCGAGGAGTAGTCGCTCATGCTGGAGGCGGATGATGGTGATGAGGTTCCGCTGTTGTCGGAAATGGTGGAGCCTACGGACGATGGGGATGTTGGGTAATCGTAATCGTATTCATCGAGAGCAGTGGCTCCGAAACGGGCAGTGAGCTCTTCGACAGTTTGACCGGCGTAGTCACTGTTGAGGATGGTCTGAGTGGCATGAGGATTCACGGGCTTAGGCGCCTTGATTTGAGAGACGGAGAGAGGTCGTCCCTTGGGGATGTCGAGGCTAAGAGAAGCGGAGTCGTGACGAGACTCACGGCGGGATGAAGAGTGGTGAGAGCGAGATGAGCTGGAGTGCTTTGATGAAGATGAGCTAGATTTGGATGATCGGGAGGAAGAACTCTCGACTGGAACGTCAAGGATGTTTAGAACACGTCCGGTAGTTGGTTCGGTAGTGGAGGCAGTGGCAGGATCGTGGGACACATGGTAACCGTCGATGATGAAGTAATACCAGTATCTTTGACCAGGTACAAGAGTAGTGCCCTGGAATCTGAAAGTACCTTTCCAGCTGCCGGATTTGGAGGAAGTCTTGTCCTTGGCGAGTGGGAGTTGACCAGCGTAGTTGTCCCAGCTACCGAGCATGTGAACGGTCTTAACACCGGAGGAAGTGCGGAGAGAGAAAGACAATTGAAGAGCAGACATTTTGATTAATTCGAAATCCTAGATGCAAATAACTTTGAAATTTCCAATGTACGTTGATTGGCTTGATTCGAGCAAGAAGAGACTAGTCTTTGGGGGATTATTCGGGATTGATTGGATTTGGTGAGTGTGAAACAAAAAATTAAGAAGTTGACCGGCAACTTGATAGTGTGAATAGAATGTAAAAAATTGGTGATATTAGAGAGCACAGCTCTGAAGGTAGGAAAAAGAAACAAAAAAAGGGGAAGAAAAAAGAGGCGGAAAGAAGGAGACTAGCTCTTGAGGATTGAAATTGACTGCTTGCTGAAGAGAGAAGAAAAGAAGATATTTCGAGAGGGGGGCACAGCGTCCCTTTATGGGCCAGAGGGAGGCGGCGGCGGCCATCGAGGTTGATGTGCCTACCATGGGTACTACCTATGGTAAGGCGCAAAGTTGGATGATAGTATGTGATTAGAGACAGGGGAGAGAAAGTGACCGCACTGCAGCCTCAGTCATTATGGAGCTAGGTAGATAGAATATTGATGAGGGGAAAAATTAGCATGGTGCGCATGAAGAATTGGGTGAGCGACTTCCCATGCATGCAGACCGGATAAGACTACCGTAGACTATGAATAGCAAGGTTAGTCCTATCTATTCTATTCTTTCTGGCCAATTGGCAGATAGAAGCAAGAGAAGTAATTGACTAATGGGGGGCAGCGGACAAGAAGCTGCAGTGACAGTGACACAACTTTAGAACGAGCAAGGAAATGAAAAGGTTCTCATATTGGTGCGCTGCAAGTCTAACTGCATGCTGCAAGTATTTTCGGGCGCGTAAGCAAAAGTGATCGAATGATTGTTCGAAGACGTTCATGTTCCTATGGGAGGGGACGGGAACTAGAGCGAATCAAGGGTGCTGGCGACTAAATCCCTGACAAGTGTAACCATTCAGAAGTCGAAATGGACCAGCAATCAAGCCTCGCTTATTGAATCGGTAGAACAGACGCAAACATCCATCCTATCACAACCCAAAGCCAATGCTCTTCTCCCTGTGCCCTGCTGGAAAGTCGAAAGATCCACCAGTACCATCGCCCATCACTGAAGATCCTTGATCAACAGCATACAGTAATCAACTCCTTAGGGAAAAAAGGTGCGTGGATTCGCTCCGATGTCCTTAAGATCTACTGCATTACAGTATGCTTTAAAATCGCCGAGAGTGGAGCAATATCAGTGTGAAGGGTGCAGAGGGACCTACAGTAGAGCAGGCGGAGCGACGACTGGGTATCTACGTACCTGCCTGCCTACCTGCCTGCCTACCTGCCTGCCTACCGACCTACCGACCTCATCACGATCATCTGTATCGGGGAATTAGGACATGAGCCACCATGCCCATGCCCATGCCATGTCCGCACAGCTCGGCACGAAGGTATACTGCGGGAGGTGCGGAACGAACGAGGACTGGACGACAGACGAGCAGTGTTGCTAACTAACTGTCAAGTGTCTCGATTCTTTCTGCAGGTAGCGACATGGATAATATTGACTTTGCGTATTCTTTCCCTCTATCGGATGAAGAAAATGATCATCAATCACCGTCATCAGCCATCAAGTAGTTTACCTGGACAAACAACCTGGGAAGGTCTCCAGGACTCGAAAGTCAATGATGCAGTCAGCCAGTAGGGTAGGTGTAATGGAAGAATGGAATGGCTTAACCGCAGAAGAGAATTGAGCAGTCATATTCTCTCCTTGACTCGAAGAATAGCCAAGAGCCATGTTGCTTGTAGAGATACACTTCGTGTGACTGTGGGAACAGAGGTAAGTTTCTTGTATGTCAGCCTCATCACGCTCACGCTCACGCTCACCCTCACCCTCACCCTCACCCTCACCCCTCACCCCTCACCCCTCACCCCTCACCCTCATACGTACAGTCTGTTCCTATCCATACACTTACCACTTACCACTTACCACCTATCAACTCCTGCAGGGCCCAAAATTCAGCCACATCTTTTTCGCTCTTCCACGCCCGATTGAGGTTGTTTACGAGCTGGTTCCAACTTTCCCAGAGTCGAGATCCCTACAATGTCTTCCGTGGTAAAGTATTGCTCCACTCAAAAAATGCAGTTGATTCATCGCAGTTGTAGTTGTATGCATTCATAGGAGCGTACCTACATACCCGCAACCATCACACCTCGATCCACCCGACAACCGATTGCTCTCACGAGCAAAAGAAAAGACCCCGGCACCTCATCACACCAACCATATCCCAACAGAGGTTGCACACAGCCTATCCGCTTTACCTGCTTGCACACAACGCGTATGTGCAACGAAAGCAAGCAACCACCCAGACAGAAGAAGTCAATTATACCGTACACAGACAAATTCACTTCCCGTGCATCATCCATCCCATGACGGCCTTGCAGCTTTCAAAGACACCATGCATTTACGACCTCCCTGGAAACATTTCTGCGCTTCTTACTTATGTGGCCAATCCAAGCACCTCATCCCGAATTCGAGATCCTGTACCTACTGGCTAGGTCGATGTGATATGCAGTGCAGCACACAGACCTCCCGCAATCATGCTAGTGCGGGCGGGTAAACAATTGAAGGGCAGTTCAGCAGATAGACCCCTCACTTTGTACCGCAATCCTGCGATACCGAATTACTCGCAGCGGACACGACATTATCCACTCATAGCACCATGTCTTCTGCTCGTACGATCTATCACCCCGCTGTTTAATTGCCTGTCAGTTCAAAACTCTCACGTGATGATTTCACGTGATATAAGAATCCAGCTGACATTAACGTGGAGGTGGGCGGCTGCGGATAAACGGGCAATGACTCTGCATTAGTTCTAAAGTTCCAAAGCATAACCCGCAGGTGTGATTAAGATTTAAGCAGGTTCTCAAATATTACATTTGACAATCAAGGTTTCCACAGTCTTCATATCCAACATTGATCCAAGCCATGTCCAAGGTCAGGGTTCAGTCAATAGATCGTTGATAGCTTTCTTGCTACGTATACGTAAACGCAACGGCTTGACGCAATGCCATGCGATGTGATAGTAGGCAGACCGGCGGCTGATAAGCAATTTGACTCGGCAGTGCCGAGGCTGGGGTTTGGCTTTCTGTCATCTTTTCGCTCTGGAGGATCTGTCTCTTCCTACTTTACTTTCTTCTTTTACGACAGAAGTATTGATGCTGTGCTGCTACTTCATGAGCACAGTTGCGATATTGAATTATGAGGCCGAGATTGCAGTTGGCCAGCCAGTGTTCTCCGACTTGTGATTCATTAGTCGCTCGGTCCTTTAAATGTCTAAACAGATGAAAGGCCAGTAGCCCGGAAGGCTCTCGCTTTTGTGATCGGTTGGTTCTTTAGCGAAATTCGTGGGAATAGCGAAATTGCGTTGCTGAGATCGGGGTGGCTCGTATCTTAGTTAACACAGTTGTTTTTCAAAGAACACACCAGCATTCCGTTTTCAATCAGTCCTCCCCGATGGGTCAATAAGTCTCTTAGTTGTAAAGGGCAGCTATGGTTAATATTTTGCACATGCCATCATCCAAGACCACAGTTGATCGAACAATACATGAAATATGGTGATCGAAGAGTATGTTGACCTCTTTTCGGTGACTAAGGACGACTCCAAATAAGTGGCCATATTCATAAGTAGTTCAACTTTGCCTCACGAGTTATACGTTCAAATATACGAGATCTCAGTCCCAGTTTCGAATCGCAGAATCACATTCCTCATGGGGTGATTGTGATGCAACGAAACACTTTGTGTTCTATTAATTGACTGGGAAAGGTGATATATGGCCTCAAATTACACTGAAGTTGTTCAATTAGTGCACCACCTCATAGTTTCTATCATGTTGAACTCATGGCTGCAGCTGGATGACGGCATCTTGGTACGCATTCATCCACCGAGAAGCTAGTGAAGGACTCCATGTATAGATCCACTCGTTTATACTATCTATACCACCGCCTCGTTGGCATTCCTGCCATTATACATGGCAGTTTCTGAAAAAGAACCACATGTAGCCTCTACAACGCCTTCTCCACTTCCTCCACTTCCCTCACCACATCCGCCCACTTCTCCCACTCCGCATCACCGCCTGGAATACCACCTCTCAACGGCAACCTCGTCCCATCTCTATCACCCAGGCCCAACACCCTACTAACACACTCCTTGATTCCCACCGTCCCAAACTTCACCACTATCTCCTCTACCCTACTAACTCTATATTGCAACTTCTTCCTCTCTTCTCTCTCTTCTTTGCTCAAATCCTCCTTCACGCTCAACTCATACAACCGAACGACTGTTTTTGGGAAGAAACCAGCGCTGCCATCAATAGTACCTGCGCAACCGACTGAGATTGCGGGGAGCAGCTGTTGTCCAAGACCGGTAAAGGTATGGAAGTGACCGTGATCGATGGATGGGGAGAGTGCGATTTGTGCGTGCACTGAGATGTCGCCATGGGAGAGCTTGCAACCGACTATGTTGGGGTGTTGAGCGAGTGTTACAAAGACGGATGGTGGAACGCGGACATTGTTAGAGACACCGGGGTAATGGTAGCTAGAGGTGGAGTGTGTTAGGATTAGCCATGACGAAGTCAAGGAAAGGGAAAGGAGGAAAACATACATCATGATGGGTATAGGACTTTGATCAGCGATTGCTTTGAACCACTATTCTCACCACACGTCAGCACCAATCCATCCATCTCCTTCTTCCCTTCTCATTCCCACGACAATTGACTTCCCCCCCAAAAACCTCAACATAAAACAAAAAACGACCCACCTGCACAATTCCCTCATCCCCCACGGCCCCCGCAAAATACCCCGGCACAAGCACCAATCCCCACCCGGCTCTCGCCCGTTTCGCCTCCTTCAACTGGTCTACCACCTCCTCGATTCCCTGCGCCGCCGTCCCCGCAATAATCGGGTAATCCGTAAACCCCTCTTTATCCAACGCTTCCCGGATGCCGTTCAAGACCTCGTAGCGCTCTGCATTGGAGATATGAACCGCTTCGCCTGTGCTGCCGAGGACGACGAGGCCTTTGATGCCAGCGCGCGCGAGATGCAGAGAGTGCGAGGCTTGGGTGGAGATGTCGAGAGGGGAGACGGTGGAGGAGTAGGAGGGGGATTTGCGTGGGTGGAAGAACGTTGGGACGGGGACGTATACGCCTGGTGGTGGAGGGGAGGCCATCATTGCTGTTGTTTGGGAGATTCAGAGAAATCACTGTTTGTGGTGTACGAGGGTTTGTAGTACAGGTATGGGATGGAAAAGCTTTTAAGAAGTTCCAGGAAATAGTGATGTCGAAAGTATGTTGTAATCGTAGGCCCGGAATGTTTTGTTTCGGGGTAATGGCATACGAGGACCCCACTAGGGGTATCTTGACCCGAGAAATGGCGGGGTAAAATTCGAACCATTTTTGGAGTATTGGAGGTACTTGACGACGGCACTCTGAAAGACGTGACCTTAGTGAACAAAGAACGAAATAATCAATTTGAAATGGACCACGAAGGTAATTGATTAATGCCAGAATACTCCGAAGCTACAATTTAGTCATCTCAACACTAAAACTTCCTGTCATAGCATCATCGAAGAACCCTTGATATCTTCAATCCACCAGTTCTTCAAGCTTCACATCAATTCCTTGATACCGTAAGCCTTGATGGCTGTCCCACTCCATATCATAATCTGATCCTCCTTCGACAAACTTGCCAGATCACAAAACCTTGCAACAACATCCCTCCACTTCCCCCACGCACCATCTCCAACGCCCACTGTACAAACGGGCCAATCTGATCCAAACATAATTCGGGGAGATCCAAATGTCGCTAGCAATACTGCTAGATAGGGCTGTAAAGCCATCACGATATCATCTATGGGACCATTGCGTAATGAATCGGGCATCTCAGAGAAACAACCGCTGAGCTTCATGTGTGTTTTGCTGAATTTGCTGAGCTTGAACATGGCAGTGCGCCAGGCGAGGAAGGAGGGGTCTGTTTGGGTGTTGTAGATTGAGAAATCTGGTTTGCAAAGGTGATCTGTTTGATGGCAATTAGTTAGTAACAGCTTTGCAAAATCTAGAAGAAGCCTCCTCCTCATAAATAATACTGAAAAGCCATAACTCACTGATAACAACCGTAACCCTCTCCTCTTCACTAACCCCATCATGCACTCTGTCTATCATCTGCGCCGCCTCCTCTAACTGCCACTTTCCCCCACTATGTAAATCCACTCCCAAATCAAAAACAAACCCCTTCTTTCCCAGCCACTTAACTCCTTCTATGAACTTCTCTTCCAACATAGTCCCCCGTGCTTTATCCTGTACCAAAAATCTGAACCCCCTGACTTTCTCCCATGCCTCGCCTGCCTCCTCCCTCACCCTCTCCACATACCGTTCTAGCACCTCTGCTCCACTGGGCACCGGCGCCCACGGCACAATCGCTTTACACAACTTCGCATGCTCCTTCGTATGGCCTTCTCCTTCGCGGGGTAGACCGAGCGCGATGCGTTTCAGCCAGGAAACTTCTTGTAAAGGATGTGTCCATCCCGAGCCGTCCTTTTCACCTGCCGCAAGATCGTTGATTCGGTCTGTTTCGAGGAAAATAAACCCTTCGAGAGAAGAAGACGCAGAGGCCGTAGCGGCTGTGTATTCATCAAGGGAATGCTGTTTGTAGAGGGGATTGGAGGGTTCGTTCCAGGCAAGGGTGGTGAGTTCGCTGGCGGGGAAGAGGTGGATGTGGGAGTCGAGGATGGGGTAATTGGTATCCATTATTTTTGGAGTATCCCTTTCAGCTTTGCTATTGTTCGGCGGAATTGGTAATGTGATAAGAGGAGGATAGAGATTTGAGATTCGGTGGAAGAGAAGAGAAGTATTGAGGTAGTAATGGGGTGAGGGTTTGAGTAACGACTGGATGGAGCTTCCCCGCCTGTTTCAGAGTACAGACAATCAATCCTCCGCGAAACAGAAGCAGCGAACGAGAAGCTTGTGGCCAGCGCATCTTGAACACAAAATTACCTGGTACTCCTATTTATTACAGCTCTTTCTTCACCAATCTACCATGATTGGTCACCTTTTATGCACTTTGCTCAGAGCTACTGCACCTAGTAAATGCTTTTGACTTTGTTTCTTTTGCGCGCTACGTACAGGATCCGCAAAATGAGGCAGATATCTTTTATTCCAAGTTTCTACAGCGAGCAAACAGATCTGATGTCTATTCAAACCCCAATGCCTCGCCTTGAACCGAAGATTATGTCTTTCATAAGATTTCGTAGTGTAGATCTACATGAAATCTTTCAGTGGAACTTGGTCTATTCCATCGACTAGACATTTGCACTTTCAGAGCGCTCCAAGGTTTTTTGCCTTGAGCATCGACCTCGAACCATGTCATCGAGGAGCGACTCGACTACAGCGAGGCAACAAACCAGGTGCATGGACTGGCGTGATCTTTTATGTATTTTCCCATTCATATGGTACACGTTCAATAACCCACCACTGCAATATGGCCGAGAAACAATTGCCCCGCCAAACTTTGGCGGATAAGGGGGTTTTCGCTTGCTTCGTATTATTGCTCGCGGGGTCCATATCCAAGCCGTTCGACTACTGGCGTTGCTGTCCTGCAAAGGTATCTGTCAAGGAGACAATACGCTTCATACTATAAAAATCTTCTCGCCAGTGCGAGCTGGAGAACAGCTTGGGCAAGGCACAAATTGAACTTTTCTATTTCATGCAAGTGTATGGCGTAGGCTGGATGATTGCACATCTAATTTATTAAGAAGAGTTACGGCTAATTTTATAATGAATCCTGAGACGGCATGTTAGCCACATGGCCGGAACGGATAGACCATAAAAGGGGGTTCATGAAAAAGGAGAAGACACTATAATACCTCACCAATCTTCCAGACCATGCGAACTCGTGCATGCATGACTATCCGGCGGTCACTGTGACTTTTGGAAAACGCGCCCTGCAGCGCCTTGTGCGTATCAGTCCCTCGCTATATTGATCACTAACAATAGAAGTACTGTAAGGTACGGCTGAGGCGAGCCTTGTCATACTACATGATTATGTTACATTTATTCCGTTCACTGAAAGTTACAAGGATTATACCGGTTCCTAAGAGTAAGTATCCTACGTGTCTATGGGTCTTGTTTCAGTCTTTGGGATCTTGCATAACCAAGTATTTCTAAGATATGCTAACTCAGCAGTCACAGATACTGAACAAATGAAACAAGTATAGTCCGCGCATGTAACGGGACGATCGCTGCGGATTTCTTACTCCTTGCCGGCTGAGTAGACATCGCACTCCAACTCGATCTTGCTTGCTTATTTGCTTCTATCTTTGTGCTGCAACCATCAAAGTCATTCTATTCTCTTGCATATGCTGTGTTCTGGCACAGTGTCTATCATATCTTGGAGAAGGGGGTGGGGGTTTCTTGACCCGCCTCCTTCAGATCGTTGACATCACCCGCAACACCTATATTGTATAAGATGGCCTATGGTTAGATTGATACAGGTTTCCAACAACTTCAATGCTCACTTTTCATGCATCTCTGAGGTACAGAACAAGTCAAAGGCCCAAGTACTACCTGCATTCTGCCGACAGATGGCATGCTTCCGTTCACCTAATGCTAACGTAGTGATGGAACACAGAACTATGGGATTCGCAGTTTACAACAACTCTACACAGCTGGCAACATTCATCGGGCTAATTGTATTCACACCACTCGGCATCTTCGTGACTGGGCTTCGCTTTATTGCAACCCGTCGCGGGGCTCGCAAGCTCAGTTATGAGGATTGGTTGGCTGTAGTAGCTACCCTATTCTTCATTAGTCAGAATGTTGCCGGTACTATAGGCAAGTGCAAATTCATTTATGATCTTCCACTAGGCTTGCTAATCCTTTTTTTTTGGGTAATAGGAGTTCGTATAACCAATGGACGCGAAGTCATCGACGAACTTTTCCAGAGTCCGTCAGACTTTGCACACATGCGCAAAGTACGCTATTATTATTATTATGATATGCATTTTTCTTCAGTAGTGTCATCATAGTTGCGGCTTTTCATCACTTTGTCTCTTGCTCCCCTACGAGACTCCAAAACTCACGAGAGATAGGCCTCCTTGATTGCTATTTTCTCCTACTTTGGACACACTATCTCTGTCAAGCTCAGTATCTTGGCATTTTACAACCGCATATTCGGCGTCCATCGTGTCTACAGGAGATGGATCTACGTGCTAGCAATTGCCCAAACCATCTTCTTCATCACCATATGCATCTTTCAGGGTCTTCAGTGTAGACCTCTCGGCAAGTTCTGGGATTATTCGATGCCGGGAACCTGTTTTGATGAAGGAAAGATCATTCTTGTTGTTGAGCTGCCAAACTCACTGGGAGATTTTGCCATGGTAATCCTCGCCATGATTATGATCCGAAATCGCCAGCTACCAAAGTCAATGAAACGAAGGCTCAGAATACTTTTTGGTCTTGGTGTTCTGTAGGTGTATCCCTTACTACAAAAGTAGCTGCAAGCTGACTCGGTCGTGCCTAAGTGTTGGAATAATAGGTATCGTCAAGATCATCATCACTTATTCCACAGATCCAGTCTGTAAGTACTCATTTGTGTTACCATTTCAAGCACATTTAAAATAGCTCATGCTCGCTTTTAGACGCCTTTGGCATTTTATCTATTTGGAGTTCCGCTCAGATGTTCGCCGGATTACTATGCTGCAATCTCCCCATATTCTACACCACGCTACCCAAGAATTTCCTCTGGAGTCAGCAGCTTTCGCGGATGACTAGTTCTACGATCCTCAGCAGACTACCACGTCGACATCAGGCGAAAAACTTGACTAAGCTTAGCGACCAGGACTCGATGGGAAATCACAAGTGCTGGAAGCAATCGACTGAGAGCAGCGGCAACAATGATCTCGCTTGGCCTGAAGCGGCGCACAAGTCCGAGGCTCATGCATTGAACGACTTTCCTTTTGAAGATGAGCACACAAGTTCGACTGGCATACAAATTCAAAGAGACTTTGTTTCGAACTAGCCGCAGCTTGGCTAGGTAGTATAGAGAGCTGGGTGCCATGCAGTTCGCTACGTGTAGGTCAAATGGACGAAAGGATATTGAGGATTCGAATTTGGATATATTGAAGATTAAGGAAATTTTCCGGTGTTCTCGTTTTGCGTATTTTGTCTTCTTTCCCTGACATCTTCGCTTTGTTACTATTAGTGCTCGATTCATTGGCTGAATTGACCTTGGAGATTTTCGGATGGAGTCTAATTCTGTACCTGCAAGTTATGTAAAGTATCCTAAATGGACATGACCATTCTTCAATACACTTTCTGAGGGCCTCTCATTGGATTTTTTTTCCATCTGCGTGCAGGATTACTTTAGCCTGGAAGGATAGATGTACACAGGTATAATACCAAAGTCACCATGTAGCAGTGGATTTACAGCCGCAGATTGATGCTGCAGCCGTTGCGCCGTAGTGTATAGCTCATTCGACTTATCGTTAGTGTCATCACCTCAACCCACCTCCGACTATCTAATTTATCTTGTATGAAAAAACTATATTTGAAACACCCGCCTCACCATTGCAGATCCCGCAAGCTTGATGCCATCACAACCGGCACAATACGTACTCCATCTTACCCCTTTCTCCGCAACCTATCAGGAAATAGTCGAGATACAAGAGGTTAATATAGATAAGGACTTGGGGTATTGGGGTATCTTAGCAAGACTGGAGGACCGCATGTTATTCATGCCAGTCCGTAGGGTCCAGATAGGGGTAATTGTCGTCTCCGATGACTAACCTTATCAGTTTCGCTTCAATTGAAAGACACGGATGTTGTTGGGGTATGATGTAGAAAGTTGGGACGATAAATATTTAGAATAGTTATAAACGTTCTTGTAATATAAAAGAGAGAAAAAAAGAAACAAATATCAAAGATTTCCTGATGGTAGTAAGGCGCCTTTTCTTTCACATCTCGCGAACGGCAGACTGCATAATATCCGGGGTTCGACATTTTCTCATACGGCTGCTGATCGTAAGGCAGTTCATAGAAATATATAGGTTACTAACAGCTTATTCCACAATTGTAAAACTCCAAAAGTGACGCCACTTCTAGAGAAGTGACTATTGCAGCTTATATTTGGTTTCACAACAATTTATATTCTCATCACACATATCATCGTCATAATCGCCATCGAAGGAGAAGGCGAGAGCCCTGATGCAGTTGTCACCCCTGTGTATCTCGCGCAGAGACATCCGCACCACTCATTCACCCTCACTAACTTGCTCACCAACAGCTCACCAACATGAGTGACATTTACTGCGGAAAGAAATTTTGTGGCAACCTCTGATCAGCAACATCATCATGTTCGAAATGAACCCAACTTCTACAGCCTTATGGACCAGGTGCGATTATAGTTGCGAAATAGAACAGATTTGGGTAATTACTAACGTGAATCAGCATGATGGACTCCAAGGAATATAGTGACTTCACTATTAAATGCCATTCTAAGACCTTCTACGTCCATCGAGTCATGGTCTACAATCAATCCAAGGTGATTCGCACCGCTGCAGACAGTAATTTTAAGGGTACCGCTCAACATGGGAGGCTGCTTGACTTCAACATACTCACTTATCTAACAGGAGTCCATTACCAGAGTTATGAACCTCGAAGATGATGATCCAGAAACCGTTGAAAGAATGATAAGATTCCTCTACCTCAAAGACTACGACGACAATGAAAAAGCCGCCGAGTTAAAAGACGACGGCAAGATACGTGCACGGCTTCTGGTCAACGCCAAGGTATACGTTATTGGGGATAAATTAGACATACCGGAATTGAAGAAGCTGGCGATAAAGAGGTATGAGAATGCTATTTCAAATGATTGGAACACCCCTTCTTTTTCTGCAAGCCTTGAATTGCTGTATGAGGCACTACCGGAGTCAGATCGCTCACTTAAGACGTTGGCTGTAGATGCTGCTGCTAAACACATCAAGCAATAACAAGTACTTACAGACTTTCGAGAGCTGTAACGATCGTATCATATCAGTCGTCTTTTCCCATGATACAGCACGGATTGCGTCGGTGTCAGAGGATGGTATGGTCAATATTTGGGATATTGGTAGTGGTAACTGCATTCAGAGGATTGATAGCCATAGCGGCTTGCATCTATGCTCTGTAGTCTTCTCACATAGCTCAGCGTGGCTCGCGTCAGCGTCATACCAAACAGTTAAGATCTGGGATACGCTAAACTGCGGCATACAAATTTTTCCATACAAATTTTTGACGCTAAAGGCCGGCAGCAAAATTTTTGACGCTAAAGGCCGGCATACAAATTTTTTGACGCTAAAGGCCGGCAGCAAAATATTTCACGCTAAAGGCCGGCAGCAAAATATTTTGACGCTAAAGGCCGGCAGCAAAGTTTTTGACGCTAAAGGCCGGCATACAAATTTTTTGACGCTAAAGGCCGGCAGCAAAATATTTTGACGCTAAAGGCCGGCATACAAATTTTTGACGCTAAAGGCCGGCAGCAAAATATTTCACACTAAACTGCGGCACACAATGTGGGCAGTGGAGAGTGCCTGCAGACAATCAGGACTAGCAAAGCACACAAGAGCATATCATTTAGTACTACCGGCTTGTATTTTTCACTGAAATGGGTTCTATCAGTGTTAATGCATCCGATGCGTCACTAGCTTCAAATATAACTCCGATTAGCAGGAGCCCCCGAGATCCTCAATATCAAGGTGCGGGTTTGAGCTCAGATGGAACATGGATAACATATAATACAGAGAACCGAGTGTGGCTGCCCTCCGAGTACCGGCCGTCATGCTCAGCTGTATTAGGGAATACAATCGTTGTCGGCTGCGGAACTGGAAAGATATGGATATGCAAAGTTGCATTCTAATCCGTTGTTACGAAGGCCTGAGGACCTTAGGCTCAGATACTTATCGGGGTACATAACAGGAGAACCTCAAGTAGGAAGTCGAATAACTGGCTCAGTGCAGCTCAGTCGACTGCAGCGGAGAAGAATATTGCGGACGAGGTGTGGGGCAGCTTTGGTCAGATTCCACAATCACCATCGATAGCTTCGATCCTGATGAGCAGCTATGACGTGAATCCCCTTGGCCTGCTGTCTTGGATTGGCTAAGGTCTAAGCTGTGCAGCATTTCGAACCTTGGGCAATCTGCCTTGGCTTCGCACTATCTCTCATCGCCTTCACAGCAGCGCCTTGGGGGACGGAGATGTCGCAAGCTTGGGTAGTGTAGCACTGCAGCCAGTCGCAGATATACTTCACTGCCTTGCGGCTGGGTCGCTATCTCGCTATTCTCTTGAAGGCACTGGTGGATGGTGTGGTAGCAGTATCAGAGTGAGTCTCCTTGCTCGCCAGGGCGCTACTGAGCACATCAAGGAGTTAAAGGATAGAGGGAAATTTGCGGCGCTGCGCAAGAACAACAGAAATTTTGCATTCAATTTGATCCAGACTTTGGTAGCTTCACTGTATCCTCCGTTGTCCCCATCAAACGAGATGCTTTCCAGCAGTTAGATGCCTCCCAGCAGTCGGAAATAGAAAAACAAGAAGAGATGTAGTTATAATTAGGTTTAGGGGTTCGGAAAGCGCTATCACCTAATGATTATCCGTTGTCGCTTCAAAATAGTTTAGCATCTTCACCGATATCGTCGAAACATCATTTCTATTCACTTAATATAATTAATACTATCTAAAATTTCTGCTCGTGAAAATAAACCTGTCAATGCCATCTCCGCAGAGGTTCTCGACTACTATCTCGAGATGCCTCCAGCAGCCAGTCAACGCAAATAACTCGAACTTTGAATCTGCGGGATTTCCGGAAAACAAAATTTCTCCGCTCATAAGAATAGAATATCTGTCTGTTCCACTATAGAAACCTTTACACTCCACCTCCATCCACTAGCGCTTCTTGTACATGGTACGTAATGTGCCGAGGGGACAGAATTGTTTAGCTCCTGTTGGATTGGCAGATCCTCCGCGTCGATGAAACGGCCTTGGCAGGGTTTACATAGATACAGTACAGTAGGATCTGAATATTTCGTAAAACAGAACAACAACAGTGGCGACAAGATCGATGAACAATTAATCCAAAGTTGCTAACTTACTCAACGTACAATGATTGTTCTTTGGCTTGCTAATTTTTTGTTATTTTTGTGGTGATGAACATGAATTCAACAAATCATGGGAGTCTCTCAGACCTACAGAAGTCGCTGCTGCTTCCCAGCTCGCTGCCGCACGCTGGCGATCCTTCAGCAGAACATCTGCATCCCCGCAGATATCTAATAAGCCTTACAGTATCATTTGGGCACCCCTGTTTGGCATTTTAATATCTTCCTCTTATGAGCAGTGAGCATATGCATAGCCAGCCGCTCGAAACAATCTACAGCTGAAAAAAAAAGCGAAATGCAATCCATCCAGTTAATATTGCAGGACCAGCCGCCTTTATGCAAAGAATGAAAGGATTGTCGTCATCACCTATCTACTATATTTCATAATATGGAGTGATTCCCCAAGATTTGCTAAGGACACAACTGCACAGGTTTGCAAGTAGTAGCTATTTTTCGTTCCTTCATCTTTCTATCAATTTGTCTCTTTTTTTGTGCTTGCTCGCTCGCTCACATACTCAGACGATTCTTGGTCAATCTTTTGCCAAAGTGTTATTTGAGTTTTTGTTATTTTTTGGTTCAAGTTCAGACAAAATGAAGTACGCTACAGTTCTCAGCGCACTCGCTGCAACAGCTCTCGCCGCCCCATCAAGAGATCTCAGGGCTAGAGGCCACAGAAGAAGTCAAAACATCCAAGCACAAGGACAGGGGCATGGGTCATTTGGAGGTTTCCCACCCGGAGCTGCTGCTTCATCGGCCACCAGCTCCGTCGTGCCAGGTGTAGCCGTAGCCACTGGCAGCCCTACCAAGCCAAGCAAGGCCGTCATTCCAGCCGCATCGTCCATATCCGTCGCCACTAGCAAGGCCATCGCCTCATCCACATCCACATCCACATCCACATCCGTCTCTACGGCATCCGAAACCCACGCCTCAACCGACGACGAATACAACGTAAGCTGGGCGGGCGCCGTTCTCAACGACGGCTCCACCTATACTGGCGTCTATGGCGAATTCACCGTCCCCACCCCGAAGAAACCCACTGTAGGCGAGACTTCCGCCCACACGTGGTATGTCTCGTCCTGGGTTGGCATTGACGGATACACCCAGACTAGCAACTGCAAAGGCTTGTGGCAGGCGGGTGTTGATGCGAGTATCGATTCAACGGGCGCGCTGTCGTATGTTGCATGGTATGAGTGGTATCCAGCGAACACGATTGGGATGGACCTGGAAGTCAAAGCTGGTGATGTATGGAATTTAATATTCCTTCTTTTCCCCTCCACTCTCTCATACTTCCCCTCCCTCCCCCCCCCCTCTCCCCCTCCCTTTCTCCTCCCTCCACAAACCCAGCTAACCTCCCCCCCTCCAGCACATAACCGTAAACCTCACGCGGCTGTCCTCCACCTCCGGCAGCGTCAGCATGCACAACCTCTCGAGCGGCAAAACCTCGACCAAAACCGCGACCTCGGCGTCCCCAATCTGCGGCGCGGCCGCCGAATGGATCGTGGAAGATCTGAGCATCGACTCCGCGGACCTCGGGCTCGCCAACTTCGGCAACGTGACGTTCAGCAATGCGGTCGCGTATACGGCCCTTGGAACGGTGAGTCCTAAGGGCGCGCGGATTATGGATATTGAGGATAAGGCGAAGCAGATCTTGACCGCTTCGACGGTGGGGGAGAAGGAGGTTGTGGTTAAGTATGTTTAGGGGAGCGGGAGGGGGGGAGGAGGCAAGGTATGCATCTTATTAGGGGGTTGTGGGATTGCATTTTAAGGTGGTGAGAAGGAGACGTTTTGTGTAAATGTGAGGAAAAGGAGCGAGCCATAATGCGGGGCATAGTTGGCGGCGATATTTTTTTTTTCTTTTCTTTCTCGTTCGTTTGTATATACCTTTATTGATCACACACACACACACACACACACACACATAAGCCGCACAACACCAAAGCAAAGCAGAACATACATACATAGTAGCTGCTCTGCGCTGCGTTTCTGCACTACATATATATCTCTCTCGGAGAAATTTTCCCTAATCTGTAATAAGTTAGCACACTGGCTTATTACTTTCCGGGCCAGCCCAAGTTTGGAGACTCTCTTCTTCAATTTCTGCTACTCCTAAGATCAATTCCTTAGTTCCAACCTTACTATACTATACTATACTATACCAACTACTATTCCCACCCTTCAAATGTCTCGACGAGGCGGAGGACTAGAAGCAAGCATCCAATAGAAATAATCCTACCTACAGTACCAACAGTTGGTTATACATAGCAGCAAGCCTCGTTATATACCTTGCAGGTACAGTACTGTACTGTACAATGGAGTGGAGCTCGACCCCCTGCTCGAATTACTCATCATCTGAGTTCTCAAGGCCTTGCAGTACAAGTACAAATACAAATACAGCGCGCGGTATTATAAGTCTCACTGCATTCTATTCATATACGAATCTCCCTGGATATCTTTTCTATCCAGCCAACCCCCCCCCCCCAAAAAAAAACTCTCACCTAATTATCCATCTACAAGACATACATTTAAAAATTCGAAAATGAAAACCGTCGCCATAATCGGAGCCGGTCCAGCCGGTCTTGTAGCCGCCAAAACCCTCCTTCATTCATATGCCCCCGATGATTTTCGCGTATCAATCTACGACCAAGGCAAGGCCGTCGGTGGACTTTGGGCCGTCGCGGCAAACCCAGCGGGTATCATTAATGCCGAGATGAACACGAACCTTTCCCAGTTTACGGTGTGTTTCTCTGATTTAGCCT
Organism: Clarireedia aff. paspali H2; assembly: GCA_026770245.1. Lineage (NCBI taxonomy): Eukaryota > Fungi > Ascomycota > Leotiomycetes > Helotiales > Rutstroemiaceae > Clarireedia > Clarireedia aff. paspali H2. The sequence continues at coordinate 127,923 of JAJCXA010000017.1, forward strand.
GGGAGAGTGTGGGCTTGGAGCCGGCTGCAAATCTTTTCCCCAAGGCGTGGCAGGTGAATCGATATTTGGAGCAGTATGCGCGGAAGTTCATCCCAGATGGTGTGCTTGCTCTGCAAACATACGTGAAGAGTGTTGAGCAGGTACTACCGGGTGATGGAAAATCTCCGTGGCGAGTGACGCACGTGAAATTGAAGGATGGAAACTCGAACTCGGAGAAGGAAGAGGAGAATGTTGCCATTTTCGATTACTTGATCGTTGCATCTGGTCTGTTTTCCAAACCTCAGCTGCCGACTTTCAGCTTGCATAATATAACCTCAGACTCGGATAACAATCGAGCTCCCGTATTGCACAGCTCTCAATATCGAAAACTCGGCGATCTATCCACCACAGGTATTCAACCATTCACAGGAAAGATTCTTCTCATTGGAGGCTCGCATTCAGGTGCTGAAGTCGCGGCGACAATTGCGCTACAAATGTTAGATGCTAAATACTCTCCCACCGGATCTGGTATCGAGCCGCTAGAGGTCATACATGTGATGCCATATCCTCTGGTTTCTTTGCCTAATTTCGTACCGGCTGGAGATAAACCTTTGCCTAGATTTCTGCCGTTAGATTCACTGCTGTATGATCTATCCTCTCGATCAGACGACCCTATCTCGTTAATGTACGCGCATACAACGCCGGAAAAGACAAGGCAGTTGAAGGATTTGCTTGTTAAAATTATGGAAGGAGAAACGAGCAAGAAAAATGATTCTGACGACGAGAAGTCTCGGGCCGCAGCGGCAGTTTCTCCTTATGCTGCTGTGGGTGAAAGTTATGTGGAATTTGTTCGATCGGGTGCTATTCGTCCTGTCTTGGGACGGGTAGTTAGTATAGAAGCTCAAACGAAGGATGATGCTCGAGTAAGTACTTATCTGCAAAAATTGAAATGGACAATAAAATGTTCCATATCCTACTCCACTTCCTACCTATGTCTTAACACCTATTAAACCACAACTGACTGACTGACTACCAAAACCACAGCACTCCACAAATCTTCTCCAAGCCATGCTGAGCCCAGGTTCTGAAGAAACCCAAATACAAGAAATCGCAGCAGTGATCTATGCTACCGGATTCGAGCCAACCCTCGACTTCCTACCTGAAGCGCTCAAAAACGCCGCCGGCTACGATGTCTCGTGTCCACGTCTACCACTACTTCTAAACAGAAATTTCTCCACATCGTCTGACACCACGCCCGAGAACCTCGCGTTCATGGGCTTCAATTACGGATCGTATTGGGGAGTTTTAGAGAACGAAGCCCGCGCGATCGCACAGAAATGGGCGTCGGATATGAATGAGTCTGAAAACTCACTTACGTCAAATACCTTAATAACCCCGGAAGCTGATGATGAAAATGAAAAGTCAAGTTCAAAACTTTACACCTTCATGCAAGAACTCCGATCTCTCCTTCGAGAAAGCCCCTCGTCAGTTCCTCAAAACTTCTTCGGCGACTACCCCGGCTTAATGGAACAAGCCTCTCGAGAACTGCATCTCCAAAGAGTCGACTTGAGCTGGGGCGTGAGGGAAGGAATGGCATGTCCAGCCCGGTACATCGATTCTGGAAGCGACCGCGTCGAAGCCGAGAAAACGATGCAGAAGCTCCAGAGAGTTCTCGATACGGCGATGAATCATCACGCGTTTGCGGCGCGAGCGGCGTTTAGGGGTCTACATAGAAATTGGAGTGTTAAACAGATGGAAAATTCGAACTCGGAGACGGAATCCAATGAGAGAGCTAGCACAGCGTTGTTCCATCCCCGTTTTCCCACCGACGGAACATCCGACTTAGAGTACCTCGTCATCATGAAAGCTGAGGATGGGAATGCAGTGCGCAGTTTCGTGTACCGATTCAGTGAGACAACAAATTCCATTGGTGTTTGGAACGCGCGTGCAAAGGCAGCAGATGCGCAACCAATCTACGAACTCGTGTTTGCCTCGGCCACTTCGGAGGCAAAGGACTGCTTATCGGTGGTAGCCACAACCTCGGAGGAGACGCGAAATAGCCCTAATACTATTATATCTGTGTATACGTTTTGGTTTGCGGGTGTGCATGTGGCGAAATTTACAATTGAGAAGAGGTGTCCAGATGGAGGATTGGTTGATGGAGAGTTGAATCTTGAGTTCACGCGTTGAATGCATGAGGGCTCTTATGAGCGGTAGGATTCATGCCAACCATGACACAACGAGCGGAGCAGAAATTGTCATAGCTTAGATCATACTGAAGCCACTGCTTTCCTTGTGATCAAATTCTTCACGGTTCGAAGTAGGATCCAACTTGAGCAACAGTGCTCCTCTACTGCTCAATGATGATGGAGGGAACCAGCCTTAAGGTCTGAGGCCGGTGTAAATACTACGGGCGCTACGCTTCGGCACATATGACGATGACCGCTAGGAAACGTCAGGTACCGATCGCATCGCTCCTCTCGATCGGAGATGTATTTACGACTGAATCTTACGATGACGTGGTTATCAAAGTTGAAATCAAAATAACGGCTAGTGAAAGCCAATTTTGTGAAGATATACTTTCGTGGCTTTGATGCTAACAGACTTATCAGAAGCTTAGAGTTCTCGATTGTGCGGTAAGCCCAGGACGTATCGCCTCCAAGCTAGTTTTTTGACCAGAACCCATCTCGGTCTAGAACCTCTTAAAGAGACTTGAAAGTGTGCTCGATATCATCGTTACCTTATTTCGAATCGTTGATACGTATGGACACTTGTCACTCAACTCGATGGCGACAGGAAACCGATAATCTTCAATAAGGATTTGACTTGGAGGTAATAAGTCTGGTGGAGGACTCAAGACAGGATTCCAAAGGCTTATTGCAGCAAAATCGACTGACTCGTATGCAAGCTGGCCCCACAAATTCTGCTACTTCGTACATCTTGTTGTGTCTGTGAAAATGTGCATCGGTAACAACCAAGTACCACGGTACCCCAGAAAAAGTCGAGAAAGGATAAAGATATAGAGAGGCGGGGAACTTGGGGTAAAATCGGAGGTGATCAGCATTGGCTAGGACCTGACTTCATGGATCAAGACATCTCTGAAAACTCGGAAGATGATTTTTGGCTGCAATGGTCAAATAGAAATAGATTGGTGCGAGCCGGCACTTCCCTTACTCCGCGGCGAAGATGGTTGAAAAGTGTAGAGATAGCTTGTGAAAACCATCCATGACGTAGTCTGGAGACCCTTCCTTGTCTTGTTTACCTTTGTGGTGCCATTTCGAATGTTGTCGATGCGTGATAATGCAATGCGCCGGCGAGGTGGCAGCGAGGTGGGGAGTATGTAGAAGTAGAAAGAAAAGCCTCGCAGATGATTTTCCGGCATGCTGGCCGCATCCGAGCCAAATGCGTAAAATTCCCCGATTTTTTTGTCAAGCAGCCCTTGCCGCTACTCAATTCATGCGCAGAGAAGTTGCACCGACTCCGTAACTTCATGCTTGATGATGGAGCATGCTGCTAATGCTGACAAGGAGGGTTTCGATGCTCGATGCATCATGTAGATGCAGTGCATAGTAGGCTACAGTAAATGCATATTAGAACCCACTTATTCGACGCACTCACTCAATGAGAGACGAGGAGAAGGACACGTTACTTTCACATGTCGCGATGTGCGCTGTGCGATGGTGGGTGGAAAATACAGTCTGGAGAGAGAATACGAATATCTGGGGCAGAATAGCGGTCATAGCGGGAATATGTGAGGAATCAAAGAGCTGCCGAGTAGAGTTACGACGTATCAGTCAGTCCCGAGTTGAGAGACAGACGTACGACGGGTATCGGCACCTTCCTACCTACTGTATCTGGAGACTGGCGAGTTCGACGACAACGACGACCGGCCGACCGACCGACCCAATCGAGTAATCCTTCATCGCGATGCGGCAGTAATGGTGTCTATCTATATCTATACCAGCGTGCTGCCTTAACCTACCGAGGCGATCTCCAGAACACGAAAGGTCTTAATTAGTTCTAACATGGAAGGTAATGCGGGTGTGTGAGTCGACGAGGCCGTTTCTCGGTCAAACTCGAGGATATTCTCAGGATGTTGGATGTTGGATGTCAAATCGATCCAATGAATGGCGTGCGAAAGGATATGTATAGTCTGCCGTAGTTTGCGAAGGTAAGTGTGTAGTGGAGGACTGGTATTTGAATATGAAGTGAGATTGTGGAGTGATTGGTCGTCGAAAGACGTTGGTTGGAGGCTGGCTGAGTCGACCCACTTTTAACTTGGAGATGATTGTTATCAGGAGAATCCTTCGATCCTTTCTTGGTAGTTTTACTTGTTGCAGTAACATTTTCTAGACTGAAGCTTCCTACTCCCGCGGCCACGGTCGTTTGTGAGATGGGCCAAGCGTACGATTCATGGTCGTGAAGTCGGTCAATAGTTCTAAGGCCAATAAGGCCAATAAGGCCAATAGGACCTAATAATAATGAACTCGGCGAGAAGGATCTTGAGAGACGACGAAGCGAAGCGGGACATAGGGCAAGGCAGGGCAGGGCAGGGCAGGGCAATGTCGGTTGTACTGTACAGCATCAATTCATCGACGAAGTAGATTGTAACGACTTCGGCATTATCGGCTTTAGCGGCTCTTCTCTTCCATCGTCGATGAAATGAGTGGAGGCACGTGTTCTTTGTGTAACACACACAGTATGTACTTGGTAGTATGTATGAGTGGCACGTAGAAAGGCTCCTTCCTCTCCCTTCTTCCTCGGCCGGTCAGTTGGCTGGTTGTTGTTCCTGTCTTATCCTGTTGGTGTCGTTGTCTGCTTATTTGCCCCACCGCACCTCATCCCACATGCACTTACGCGACTGTTGCCCCCCACTCCCCCATCCATCTCCAACCAATCTCCAACCCACTCATCTCATCCCATCGCACCAACTAGAGCACCCGACTGAGAAATTCAGGGTCCGCAATCTGAGCATAACCCCTTTTCATGCACGGCTGCGTCATCGGCCGAGTGGTCCCACCACAATTTCAAGGACGACTGATAAGAAAAGTAGAGACTCGACCCTTTCTCACCCAACCAAACAAAGCAAGCGTGGTAATCAATACCATCATCATACAGACAGTCGAGAACATACCACACAGGAAGTTAGCTAGGGGCGTACTGTGTAAGGGTGGAAAATTTTCATCGCAAGGGTGCCATTCTCCACATGCACGAGAGTACGAGATTGTACGACATCTCGGCCGATCTTAAGGCCAGAGCCGGTTCCTTTTCGCAATGCTCGAGTTTCAGCCGGGTTGGTAGTCAGTCCAGCAGCCAGGCACAAAGTACTTTGTACTATGTACTTTAGACCACCCGACTACCAAATATAGGACCAGCCAGGCACAAAATACTTTGTACTATGTACTTCAAGCCTTTCCTGCGAGACGAGGCGTTGTTGATTGTTGACTGCTGCTTGCTGCTTGCTGCTTGCTGAGTGATGTTGAGTGAGTTGAGTGATCCCAAGCGTGTCATGCCAAACCCCCCTGGAACATGTGGATATGCATAAAGATATCGATAGCAAGGACAACGGCGTCACTGAGCATGCACGATGGGCCAAAACCTGAGTATTGAAACACGCTTAGTCAAGATTCATCATGGTACGGAACGTACGGTAAACAGCCAACGCAGAGAGACCTGCTCTTCTCCAAGATTCCAAACTCTACGTCTCTGCTAGTAGACTAGCGACGAGACGGACAGTTTCCCTGAAAGCAAAGGGAAATTGAAATATAATCCCATCCCCTCCCAATCCCCATCCCAATCCCAATCCCAATCTCGATCCCATATCCCATATCCCATATCCCATATCCCATACTTTCACACCATCTCCAGCCTTTCTTTCGTGTGGCACGTCTGGCGTCCTCTTGGCTGATCTTCACTTCGCACACCATAAGCAAAGTAAAGTACATTGATTGACGCAGCCTGTACCAGATAAAACAAAAAGTGATTACGCGCGTTACGCTTTCTCACAAAGCATTCACCCGACCTCACCTCACTCACCTCACCTCATCTTACTTTGCCCATCCAGGTCAAACGTTTCAGACCCAAACGACCACTGCGCAGCCTTTGGACCCACCCTTTTCTCCAGTTCATTCTCCTCCGCACGCAAGCAAACGCGCGCAACACCACGGGCGAAGCAGATTTCCCAACCCAATTTTACCTTTGAACCGCAGTTTCGACACTTCTATATAAGTTCTACCGCCGCACCACCCTTTAAAATGGCGCCGACACACAGACTTAACCCGCCAGTCAGCAGCAGACCAGGTGTTCGAAGACTTTCCTCAATGACTACCAACGAAAGAGAGGTGGCCTCTGGGGGCCCCGTCGTCGTCGTTCCAGAGCGACTGATGATGGCTCCTAGATCTCAATCCTATACAGGTGGCTTTGCCGCTTCCATTGAAACGGCGAGAAAGGAGCTCGATGCTATGAATCTGGAAGAGGAGCCTTCTTCGAGCAGCTCGCCGGAAACTCCTGGATCTCCAATCACCCCTGCCGAAGTCCCTACCGCCGATTCGTTTGCTTTTGCTTTCGATATTGATGGTGTTCTTATTCGTGGTGGTCGACCGATTCCAGAAGCTATTGAGGCTATGAAGGTTTTGAATGGAGAGAATGAATGGGGCGTCAGAGTGTATGTTCTTATGAAAAATTTCGAAAATGAGAAAACGTTTACTGACAAATTTCTAGTCCATATATATTTCTCACCAATGGCGGAGGTAAAACTGAAGCAGAACGTTGTATCGACCTTTCACGGCAACTTGACATTGAAGTATCTCCATCTCAGTTTATCTGTGGTATGTCCTCCCGCCTCCCCCCCCCCCCCCCCCCCCCCCGGCTGGATCCATGGTGGACCCATGGGCTTGACCTTCTCACCAAATGTTTATACTGAATACTGACCCTTCATAGGCCACACGCCCATGCGAGAAATGGTCGAAAAATACAACACCGTTCTTGTCATCGGTGGTGAGGGTGAAAAGTGCCGACATGTCGCCGAAGGCTACGGATTCCGCGATGTCATCACTCCCGGCGACATTATCAAAGACAATGAAGCCACCACCCCTTTCCGAAAGCTCACCCCTGAGGAGCGAGCCAACTCCCGTAGCGGCCGCAACTACGGCACCACCAAAATCGAAGCCATCTTCGTCTTCGCCGACAGCCGCGACTGGGCTAGCGACGTGCAAATCATGCTCGACCTCGCCATGTCCAAAGATGGCTACATCGGCACCCTCTCCTCGACCTTCGACGAAGGCCCACCAATCTACTTCTCCCACAACGACATCGTCTGGTCTGCAGCCCACGACAACGTTCGCTTAGGCATGGGCGCGCTCCGCAAAATGACAGAAATGCTCTTCAAAGATCTCACCAAGGGCAAAGAACTTGAAACCATCGCCTTCGGCAAACCCCAAATCGGCACCTTCGAATTCGCCACCCGACTCCTGCAGCAATGGCGCAAAGACGAGCACCGCATCAACCGTCCCCCGGAGACAGTATACTTCGTCGGCGATACACCGGAATCGGATATCCGCGGCACGAACCAGTTCAATGAAAAGGCGAAGAACGAATGGTACTCGATCCTCGTGGAGACAGGCGTCTATCAGCCGGGCACACAACCCGCATATCAACCAAAGGCGACGGTCAAGACAGTGCTGGATGCTGTTAATCATGGTATGCAGAGAGAGTTTGGGAAGCAGGGAAAGAACGCTTCGCTGCACAGCTTGAACTTTAAACATATGAATCTGAACGGAGAGCCGTCGTTGGCAGAGAAGGGCTTCGATCTCCCGACGCAGGTTCTCAGCGATATTTCGACGCAGGAGAAGCTGGATTAGATGTTGCGTGTGCATGCATGGTCTTGTGCTACATAGCATAGCATACAATAGTGTTGATGTCGATTGGCATGTGTTCGGTTATGCTATCAATGGATGCCGCGAAGTGGCAGTTCGCATTCTATCACTCACCCACTGCCCGCCCGGCACTTCTCTCTCATCTTCTCATCTGACTCCTTGTTCCTCAATCGAACTTGCTGGGGAGATGAAGGATGAGAGAAGTTGTTTTCACTTCCTCGTGATGTCGTACAGTACAACAAAGCGAGGGAAGTCAACTAACTAACTTGTCATACATGTACAGTATGCCAAGCACGCGCGCGGATCGATTACTATCCTCTTTCTACTTTTTCCAATTGGTCGTCGTTTTTATTTTTTTATTTATTCTTTCACTTTACAAAAAAACAAAAAGTTTCTCTCTAACATGAGAGAGAGAGAGAGAGCGCGCACGCTATGGATTCATTTACGTGCTTTTTTTAACTATTGTTTTCTTCTCTCTTGGCTGCAACGGAACTAAACGGACGGACGGACGGCTGGGATGGATGGGACCATACATGGTGTTTTTTTTTTTCTCCCTCTTCCTCTTCAGTATCTCTACCATTTTATGTAGAAAATGAATAGCGAGGGAGGACAATGACAATAGAATAGTTATGATGAGTTTTTTTTTTTTCAAAAGATGGGAATGGGGAAAAAATACAGTAGAGAGGCAGCGAGTGTAGAGAAGTAGTCAGTAGTTATATGATTGATTGATACATACATACATACAGTGAGTGCAGTGCAGTGCGTTGGGGATAGATAGATGATATAGATAGATGATAAAATGGTTGGTGGAATAACTTGGATGATGAAAATAATCAATCGGATTACTAGATTGATAAGTTAAAGTTAACTAGATGCGTGTACTACTTATTGACTTGACTTATCCGAGTTGATGTTGATGTTGATGTTGATGTGGTTGTGGATGTTGATATGAAGTGAGGTGTAATAATAGTAATGGTGAAAAATACTTAGGGGTTAGCTACATATATAATATTCCCAGCACAATAAAGCGGTTGAAATTCTTTGAAGGGTAGGTAGGTAGGTAGGTAGGTAGGTAGGTAGGTAGGTAGTAGAAGGGAAAATTACTGTATTATATCTATGGTCACATTATATACTGTATATACTAGCCTAATCTCATACCTAGATACATATTTTGCATGAATATCTATCTATATATATATACATACAAACATACAATTACATCTCGCTCGCGTCAACTCTCGTCGAGTCCGCCGCCGCCGCAGTCGAAGCATTAACCGCACGCTCCTTGGGCGACTTGGCGTTCGTCTTGGTAATCAATCCGCCCGTGTAGATCAAACACGGAACAGCACCCATAATACTAAAAAGGCCCAGGGACCAGGACATGGTACCCCAGCCCGCCGAGTCCCTGACGTAACCCGACCAGACGGGGCCGATCAGGGTGCCCGCCGCAAAAGACATGATGAACAATCCGTACGCTTGCGCATACGCTCCGTTCTGGCCGAAGCGGCCGGGGTTTTGCTTTTCTTTGGCTTGGACGGTATACGTGATTTCGGCCATCAGGGGCGCCATGACGAGGGTGAGGGAAATGCCGATCAGCGCGAGGAGTGCCATGAGCAGAACTTTCTGGCCCAGGCTGTTGTGGGTGACGAGCCGCAGGAGCACCCAGCATGGGATGGCGAAGATGAATCCCGCGACGCAGAGCCAGCGGGGACCGAACCGGTCAGACATCCGTCCAATGGCCGGTGAAGCAAAAGTAGGTATCGTGGTAGCAAGGAAGGTTAACCCTGCACCGATAGAGTCCCAGCCGAAAGTGTTTTGCACGAAAAGCGGAATTACGCTGTCGAATGCGGTCATAAGTGAGCCTTGAACTACGCAGCCCCAGAGTGCAGCGACTAGACGTTTGGACTTGAGGAGTGTGAAGATTGGTGGCCATTTGCTTTGCTTGATCGACGCGACGGGTGTATCTGCCATGACTGTTGAGGCATCTGGCGCAGGCTCACCTTGTTCACAGTTCTTCTCTGCCGAACTCGCGGTTTTTTGCTCAAGATTAGGTTTCGCATTGGCTGTCCCAGTCTCGGAATCTGTAACGTCATCGTCCAGCCATTGTCGAGCAATTTTCTTTTCAATCAAAATCAACCGAAGCGTAATGTCCAGCCCCAGCGTTCCAAAGGCCATATAGAACACCGGGTAATACCCGGCCTTCTCGTAAACCACGCCTCCAAGAAGCGGTGCCACAAGAATACCCAATGCCATACTCAAGCTCACGTATCCCAACGTCTCTCCAATCTCTGCCTGTCCCACAGTATCCACCAGCAGCGCCTGTCCCACCGTCCACACAATCGACGCACTAAGCCCCTGTAGTATCCGTCCCACGATCAGCAGTGCCACCGATCTCGCCAAACACAGCATCACCGTCGCGCCCGCCAGCATCAACAGTCCAATCAGCAACGGCACGCGCCGCGACGACGAATTATCCGCATACCATCCCGCAAAGGGACTCCCCACGAGCAGTGCCGCGCCGTACACCGCGAGCAGCACGGAAACCCAGCGCTGCACCGAGGATTCGGGCACCCCCGCCCGCGCGGACAGCGCAAAGGGAACCACGGGCACGATGATGCCGTAGAGGAAGACATCGGTGAATACGGCGATGCAGACGGTCGCAAGGATGAATGTTTTGGACGACCGGGCTTTGAGGAAGTACGGGGGTGGAGAGGAATCGACTCTGGTGCCGGAGATAAAGTTGCGGAGGCGCCCCATTTCTTCTTCTTGGGATGGTAGGGGTGTAAAAGTTATGGTGTACCCTTATCAGCCTACATGGGCTATGATCCCTACTACTCGGCGGCCGACGGAAGCAAGAATGGGGGGATTTCGAGGGCGACGTCGAGTGAGATGAATTGATACATGATTGAAAATGTGGGAGAGAAAAAAGTGATGAATGTATATACGAAGTATGCTCCACGATGTTGTGGAGCTAATCCACCGATCTGCGCCTAACCCTTTTGGAACGTCTCCTCCACCACACACCGCAACCTCGTATTGTGCTCCGCGTCAATCTCATTCTCTTACCAATTGATACCAGAAAATCTCTCATACAATTCTCCCCTTCGATGCAGAGTTGTAAGCTTACAAAGTCAAAATTAGATTCCGCCATCCACAGACGAGAGCACCATCATGGCGCCGGAGTGAGTCATCATCCGGATCCGACCATTCTCGCAGTGGCTTCGGCGAACTGTAATCAGTATAGTGCCCCCTGAAAGTATAGTGTCCACGTGAGAAGTACTCTTTCAATCTTTTCTGTATGATTTTGTATATAACTGAAGGAAAGGATACTTGAATACAGTAATAGACTCCTTCTCTCGACCAATTATCCGAGATGAACTAAATATTTGTAGGTTAAATCTATATATAAACTTATCAATTTTATACAGAAATCCGGCTAAAAATTGATAGCGCAAATTCATTTTTTCCAATCTTTATTTCGAATATACAACTTCTCCCCCTTGACTGCTATACGCGACTTCCCCACCTTATTTTTGGTGAGGTCGCGAGCAGTTGGCAGTCACGTGGCAGTCAACCGGATAGAGATTCAAATTTCAAATATACTTTCTACTTAAAATTTAGCATAAAGTATATTTACGTGAAAAGGATATTCTCAGGTGGATACTATGCTTTCAGGGGAAACTATACTTGCACCGACTAGGAAACGAAGCTTTCCGTAGGAGGTTAGGGTTTCGCGACCGCCGACGATTGCTGACTGTACTGCTAATCCACATCAAAAGGCTTAGTATTTCTTAGTGAGTAAGCGAGTGACATTGATATTGTTTTCTATCTAATAATCCCGCCCTACTAGGTAATGTGATGCAGCTGTGTTGTCATTGCTAAGTCAAGCTTCCTCCCAAGCTTCCTCCCAAGCTTCCTCCCAAGCTTCCTCCCACTCACTTCATACCGTCTCTTGGTTTTCGCTTGTCCCTCTTCTCCCTATCGAATATCCTAGGTAGCACCTACAGAAACCTCAATTTCAACCTCCTTCCTCACCCAAAATATCACTCTCTCCAACTCCTCCACTTCTCTCTGTCCCGGTCTCTATCTCTATCTCTCCTCGTCCTTCCCCTATCCCTCTCCATTTCCTCCCGACCTTCTCTTTCCTTTCCCCTTTCTCTTTCTCTTTCCCTGGCCCTCTCTTTCTCTTTCTCTCTCTCCTTTTCAGCACACAATAACCTCATCCTCTTCATCTCCAGCGCCCTTAACGGCTTCGGCTCCTGCAACCCACACTCCGCTTCCTTAACCACCATCTCTCTCCTTCCCGCACTCTCTACATTCTCATCTGTATTCACCCCTACACCAGCATCCTCCATCCCACCTACTCCAGTAAACACAGCTCCCCACTCCCACCCCTGTCCTCGCCCCTCATCCCCACTCTCATCCTCATCCCCATCTTCCTCCTCCTCCCCACCCCAATCACAACTCCCATCCGTGTCCCTCCTCTTCCCCTTTACATTCCCTCTCTCCCTCTCAAAAAATTTCCTTGGAACCAACGGCGTCTCCCAAAATTCATTCCACAATCCCACCACATGATTCCTCTTCCCGAGCCTCAACTCCGAGCAATACTGTCCTTTCATCGCACGCAACGGCGGTGTGGATTTCGATTTCTTAAGTGTATTCGGTTGCCCTATTAGACTGTTTATTATCTCTTGAGCTTCGGCGCCATTTACCCCGGGTTCGTTTGCTTTTGCAGTACCTCTTGCTTTGTCTTTTCGCTCAGAGGTCTGGGTGAGGTGGGACGCGGCTTGTGATTGAAGCGGCGCATGCTGATGATTAGGTGTTGGATCAATTGGGTAAGTTGTCCCACGTTCCTGAATATGACTGCTTTCGAAACGATCGTCTCGGCCATCGATGAAAGCATGAATTCGAGTGGGACTTATCTTTTCCGCGCTGGCTCCTTGTTCCTTAGCTTTACTGGGGCTTATCGAACTGGAACCCTGACGAGTGCTCTGTGCGATTGACTCGAATAATCGGATTTTATCTGCGATGAAGTTTCCGGGGGCTTTTGGCTTATATGGGCTTACGAGCGGCCAAGTTCGACGGGCTTCAATGAGGTCAGGGGGTTCGCTTGGTGGTGTGATGTCGTTTCGAGGTGGTTGGCGGGGTGGATGATGTTGTTGTCGTTGGGTAAATGATTGAGCTTGAGCTTGAGGCCGCGATTGCAGGGTATGTTCTTCCTTTCGGGATACAGAAAGTGGAAATTTTGGCGCAGGAGGTGGCGCCAGATCAGCAGCTCGACGACCTTCTTCTCCTCCTTTCAAACCTCCAGACATAGGATCTCCCCCCCTTGAATTTGGTCCCGAACCAGGCGCAGCCGAATCAACCGAAGCACCCCCATCAAACACCATCCTCATATCCGCAACTTTGGACCTCGATCGAAAACATGATCCATCCTTCAACAACTGCGGCTTTATGTATACTTCTCTCCCATCTCCTTTCTCATTACCATTCTCAAGCCCCAGCATCCCTGCCTTGGATCCCTTATAGCGATCCCTAGAGAGTTGGTAATACGAGGTCGCTGGACCTTTCCGCTCCTGACTCCTGACTGAGTAAATCACTTCGATCTTCTCGCCAATTTGATCACGTCGTGTGTCGGCTTCTTTCTGCGTTGTACTTTGGTTGTTCTTATTAGAGCGCGCAGTTGCGCGACGAGAGCGGAGCAGGCGGGGGTTTTCGCGGGGTTGGGTGGGTGTGATGTTGACTTCGTAACGAGCGAGAGATCGTCCGCGGAAAGGTGTTTCGTCTACTTTGATTGTGATATTAGTATATATGTAAGTATGTAAATCAAATATGCTCTGCTCTGCTTAGGCTAAGCGATGAAAGTATCAATGACAACCTACCTTGTGTTCCTGAAGTAATAATCCGAGGCTGCATTTGTCTGATAGGGGAAGTGCGTGGCGAGACAGCCGTCGAGCACTTTGCCACGGAAGCCAATTGATTTGCAAGGAAAGGATTCTCGACCATCTCTCCAAAAATATTACTCTGTTTCCTTGAGGCGGCAGAATGCTGAGACTTCCCGATCGATAAGAGTGTATCCCTCTCCCGTGCCTTTCCTGAAGAGCGTGAATAGCTTTCTGGTTCTCCGAATGGGACTTCAAACATAGGCGTATCGGGCACAGCCGCGGTGTATGAAGCCACTGAGGATCCAGTATTGGCATTGGTGCCGGCCGAACGTGATGTATAAGGATCATACTTAGGAGGGCTTGAGAGAAGCTGATTTTTAATAGCATTGCTTTTGCGATCAACACTTCCATCGAAGAAACGAATTCTATCTTTAATTGCCGAGCCGAGTGTTTTGTCGTCAACAGGCCCCTTTAATGCATACATCGGAATATCAATCTTAGTCACACTCCTATTCCAAGCCGTCGATGACGAAGAGATCACCCTACCTTCACTCTTCGGCGCTACCTTCCCAATTTTCACTGGTTGCTGCTGCGCCATCCTTACCCGCCTCGTCTGAAACTGCTTCCCAGCTGAGCGTATCATCGTTGATTTTGTGCTACTGGGCGTCTCATTCCAGGTCGAGTTTTCGAGCACGTCATCTATGAAGACGTCATCATTCATAGAGAGACTACGACTCCCAGGGCTGGGAATGGTGGATAGACGGCGTTGCACCGAACCATTTGTTCCAATTCCGCGATGAGGCGACTTGCGTGCGGAGTGCAGTGGTGCAGGTTGCAGGGAGGGGACGGTGTAGGGAACACTGAGCGCATCAAGGGATTCGAATTTGCCGACGAGACAGCGGAGAGTCGATGTTATCGGCGGTTTGGAGCTGGAGCGCGTCAGTGTGTGCTCTTCTTATGGAGTAGAAATGGATGAATTGGCTTTAAAGATACTCACCGGTAAGGAGAGTTCCATTCTCTATGTCTCGGTGGTACACGTACGGGCGTGGAAGGGCCATCAGTCGAAGAAATTCTTGATCTCGATCTGCGATGAACAGGGTTGACATTGGAGCGATGTCCTGGACGACTCCAAGATCCACGATGAGACATCATAGTGAGAGCGCAGCTACTGGTAGCGTAAAGATTTTCAATCAGATATTATATAAGAAGTAGTCATCGTCAAGGAACACTGTAATAGGTATGAAGTTGAACAGGAAATTCAACGAACGACTACATGGGACTTCGAGCTGGTGCGGAAATGCGTTTGCGGTGTGGCGTGTGAGTTCTTTGAACATTCCTTCTCCATTTAGAGAAGTAATGAAGAAGGAAGGGACTGCCTGCTTGACACTTGCCATCTTTGATCATCGAATTATACGCAAGATAGTAAAAGCTTAAAAGTAGAAGTAACCCTCTTAGGCAAGAGGAATTTGGTAACTGGTGTATAACCCATGAATAAATACATCTGACGAAAGAAATCGCATGTCTGAAATCGCCACTTTTGGTACCTCCACCCACCATATGTTCACTCTACTCCCATCTGTTCTTTATCTCCTAGGGTATTACTTGCTAGAATCAGATATCCCGTCTGGTGTCCTCATCACATCACGGCAACTCATGCGGGTTGAAATCCATATGACTTGTTGACACGAACGCCCATGGCTTCAAGATCCATCTCTGTACTATCTCTCCCCTGACTTTTGACCACAGAATCGATCATAGTAGCCGGTTGTATTGCATCGCTACCCTTCCTCGATTGAAGAAACAGCTGTGAAGGCGCGTTGGAGCTTCCACCGGAGTATTTTTGTTGGTAGTTGGTACGAGAACCGGATATCTGATTGGATGCAGCTAGATGCGGCAGATTAAGAGATGATGTCTCTTCGTCAGTTGCCATGCCTGCCCAGAGTGAGGAAAGTGGCAGTAGGAGTGCGACCATGGTAAGGGCAAGAGTGCCTGCTTCTGGAAGTGCGTCAGGAGTTGTGTATTCGAGAATAGCGAAGATGGCTATTTTTGGTCAGCATAAGCATTTTTCAAACAATCAATAAAGTTTCTCACAAGGTATAACCATAGTGCATCCACCCATAGTAGCAAGGATGCGTACAGCGCTCCATTGCTTCCATCCGTTTCTTCTGCGGTTCCATAGAGTCCAGACCAGCTTTCCTGTAAAGATGATGGAGAAGTACCAGATTGAGATCGTTTCGGTAACGAGGGTTCCTTCCATGAGCCACGCCATGGACAAAAATGAAGTGGCTGACAATATGGTTTGTATATTCATGACCGTGGTAGCGAATCTGAAACTGATTGCAAGTAAGGCCACAATCCCAGACACAGCGGTCATGGTGTATCGGTAAATGTCATCGAAACCCTTGCATACTGTGTAGGCTTGAAGGAATAAAGACATATTGACGGTAATAGTCATGAGTAGAGGAATGACGCTGCCGGCAACGCTAGTAGCATAGGCAGATCGTGGCACCCTACTGAAGTCGAGTGTGAAGGATGAGTAGAATTCGTTCCAGGCGCTCGTGAAGTAAAGTGCAAAGAGAAGAGCTCGAAGGAAGCCGAGGGCAAGTGACAGAAGGTTGAGAACAAATAGCATAGACTTGCGTTTCGTCGACTTGGTGAGAACGACAACGGCGAAGAACATCATGAAGCAAGCCCCAGCCTGAGCCCCATAGTTGATGCAGCTGGCCACATTGTAGTAGTAAAAGTGGTCGACGTCTGTGGGCAAGATGTACACTGGGGTACCATCTGACAAGAACAGAGTAAAGTTTTGGGAGAGAGGGTCGAAATTCGAGGCGTTGAACGACATTGTGGTGCCTTCTGGATAGGAAGAAGAGATAGGATGATTGATTGTAGAAAACTTGAGGATTTAGAACGAAAATGTTCAAAGTGCAAAAATCTTTTAAGGCTCTTATACTAGTATTAAAGGTTTGTAACGTGGAGAAAGAGAGTTGACAGACCGAATGAGTAGTTGGGAGGTTCACATTTCGAGGGAGTCTTAAGATAGATACGAGAGCCTATGCCGTGTCCCCTGCGACAATATTCCGAGAAATACGCACACATTAGTTTTCCATAATATCATGGGATACTATTATTGTTATTTGAAATTGAAGAGAGTCAACGTCTTCACCAAGATCATCGCAAAGAACAATGTGAAATCTCCTTGATATTGTTCGATCTGTGCAAGTAATTCAGTAAACAGCATGTTTTATATCATAAGAATAATACCGAAATATACTATATATCAATCGATCCAGTCACTACGACCCAGACCACTCGGTTTGAATCAATGAGAAGGTGATCTGAAGTCTGAAAGTACTATTCTTGAAGTAGATCTGGGTAGATACTGCATGTGGCGGGCATCCTTAGTATTGTTGTAGTCCCTTAGCATTGTTCTGTAGGCGAGCGACATGGAGACTTAGCCGATTTGAGTGAACTCTTGGAATGAAAGGTTGAAAGAAAAGGAGAGACAAGCAAAATCACATTACTTTTGGAGGAAGGGGTGCAAGACCACTCAGTCATCACATCACGTCTCTTCCATCTCATGCTGTACCTGAGAGGCTTAGCCAGGCAAAATCCAGGAATCACACTGTGATATTATGGGATGTCGGTGATTTGCAAAGGACGACGAAGAAACAAAATATTTCAGAGAGATGCGTTACACACGCTAAGCTCATTTGGGTATGACATCTGACCAAATAAGGTTAGATGAGCAGCTGCCAGCCAGATCTGGATATGCTGCTTCCCGCGACAGACCTGGGTGTTTCCTGACTTCTCCCTCATTTTCATCCAACTTTTTATATTTTGCAAACCGTTGCGCTTTTGTACGTCGACGCATAACGTGATATTCTGCATGTCGCCAGAGTAAAATTCTGCTGAACACCCATTCAATTATCGGATATTGTACGATGGACGGATAACGACAGCGCAACACGCCATGTTGTATGCTGAAGATCCCCACATGACGACAAGAATTAACGGTTAAGAGACACAAATCCGCAATTATCCGACGAGATACACGGTTCAGCGAGGGCTTATAGCGTTATAATTTCATAGGAATAGTCGTTTTTGTGCTCACCCCAACAGTGGCGTGCCGGTCTCCACGCTCAAAATGAGAGGCTGTCCGGTCGTAGCTGACAGAAATTGCCCCAGGTTGTGTTGCATCATTTGCCACATGTGTTCCGGTGAAGCTAGATAGCACTGGTTGATTGGGATCATCCATGCACTATTTCTGTCGGTCTCGTGGAAAGGCTGAGAGAGCATTGGATTTAATGCCAGCGTGCAAGGTAGAACTGGTGGTGGAACCTGACTCCTTCTCCTTTCTTAAGCCATAGCTGCAGTCATAACACATGGCCTTCAGGCTGGCGCAGAGCCTAGGTGTAAGCCCAGCTCTCTTATTTTATCGTTAGGCATGAATTTAAACGACTCGAGAAGATTTACACTACTCCAGATGCCCATTGGAAAGGCTCACCGAGTAAAACATCCACAGAAGTCTGGGGGTTTACGGAGCCTTGCAGGCATTATGTACTTGAGAGTACACCAGCTCGAGATCGATTATATATGCACCTCATCAGCAACATGTGAGATGTCTCAAACAAGATTCTATACCATTTCCACAATGTTGCTGCGATTCCTTAGCATGCATGAGAGAAAGAACACATCATATGGCCGAATGGTGGTAATTGAATTGTGCAAATGAAGTCATTGAATCACCAGCCGTTTATACTACTTCTATACATTATGTTAGAGTCATCGTCCAAGGCATTTCGCCAATCATGATAGAGTGACGTTGTGTCTTCACCGAAGCGCAATCATATTAACCCCGCAACAGGGAGATGATGATGGCTGTAATTATATATCCGTTCCGAATTATTCCCATTTGAAGACCGTTATCTGTGGATAAGAACAGCCAAAAGAACCAAGAATACAGCTATAGCCCGTGAAGCAAGTTACAAAGCGCTCCCAGAATGAAACCAACCAGCTTAGAGCAGATGCGATGACGAGGTAAAGCAAAAATAAACCACAAATGAGGGACGATCACTATTCACAACCTCGATCAGTTTAAGGCACAGAGAAGATTGATTTTTGATCAGCATAATTATATTTCTATTATAAACGAGTGTCGTCTACAGCATCTTCTTTCTCGTAAGTAGGCTCTGTATAAAGGAAAGTATACAAGTCAATTCTGAATCTCAATATCTATATGCAACATCACCCGCCTGTTTCCTGCTCATCATCAGGAGAAGAAAAAAACTCAGAATCACAGATTCTCAATCCTAAACCCCATCCCATCCGAGAAAGAAAACAGGCCCCAAAAAGGAAAATCGTAATAACAAAGGAAATCCTCTCCAGTCGTATATCTGATCCTCAACCAAAACACCAACAATTATGTATCCAATTTCCACCTTCGCATTATCCAGATTCGTAAACTACTACTCCAGCTAACTACCGCGAGGCGAGAATTTACTCAGACTCGGCTTGGAGAGCGCGGGCGAAGCGGCGCTTGCTGAGGTTGTACTCGATAGCACGCTTCTTGGCAGCAGCGGATTGAGTGAAAGCGACGGATCCACCGAAAGGACCGGCGAGCGCACTGTTCTGGAGCTTGGCAACGCAGACGTTGCTGGCGCCACCGACGGAGCCGGAGCAAGTCATACCAGCTGGCATCTGGATAGCGACAGGGAAATCCATGGTCTGAGCAGCAGAGAGACCGCCGATGCCAATACCAGGGACGTTCTGGGTGACTTGAGCGCTCTTGAATGCGGATGGGTCGGTTCCACCGGAAGTGGCGTCAACCATGGCGGTCAATGGTCCAGCACCATCCTGGTTGACTTGATGGAAAGTCATCTTGACAGTTCCATCATCGGAACAGGTTGGCAAACCGGCGGCGGCACCAGCTCCCTCAGCAGCCTTGACACCGGTCTCGAAAGTACCGGCTGGGGTCTTAGTACCACCGTTGGCGGCACGGACGGCGAGAGCGCGGCGAGCCATGTTGGCGGCGTGGATCTCACGAGCAGCTTTGGCGGAGGTGGAGTTGGCGTTGCCACCCATGAAGAGAGAGACCATCTTGGAGGCATCGACTGGTCCGCCACCTGGAGTGCGGCCCAATGCGGTGGCCTTGTTGGTTCCCAACTCGCCAGCTCGGATGATGGAGGTATCGGCTTCTGCACCGCAGCCAGGGCTTGGGCAATCACGAGGAGTTCCGTCGGCAACTAGATGAGGATGTTAAGAGATGAAATCGAAAGATGAGGAGAAAAGAGGCTAAAGTAGATTCAAGGATGGGATTGCATACCTGAGAGAGCTGGCATGTTAACACCGTTGGCACCCTGGACTTCGGTGACTACACCGTGGGCAAAGACATTGGTAGCAGCGAAGGCCACAAGGAGGATAACTGAAGTGTATTGCATCTTGAAGGTAGGTGGTTGTTTTGTAAGTTGAGAAACTTGGAGAAATTATTAAAAGATTGTTCGAAAATGAAAGCGACCGGCGCCGGGCAAGTTGTATTATTGAAAGATAGAGAGAAGTGAATTGAAAGATGCTGAAGATGCTGATGATGAAAAAAAGATACTTAGAGCGGGATATCAAGTCTATTTTATAGAAGAAACTTGTAGCTAACAAACAGTCGAAAAAGCTTAGCTAAACGCAAAAGACCAGATGCCGAGTCTGATACTACTCTGGTGGAGACCGGGCAGTGTTCCTCTCCATTGAGATTTTGGAAACATGCACCTAAGCACCAGAATTTGATGATACAACTCCGAGACGTGATGGTGACCCGACCACAACTTTTACAAAAGGATGGTTAGTTCCAGTGGATCTAGCTCTTCCATTGGGCGAGATGAGAAGACAGTGTGGCAGATCCAGAGCTAGCAAGAATAGTTAGTTCATGATGAACCAACGTCTTCCCTACTACCCAATCATAACTATTGAAGTTGTTCCGACGATCATGCAACACTGGGGTATGAGAACACCAAGGGGCGATCTCGACGATCGTGAGCCTCTTCGGTTGTTCTTCTTTCCTTTGCAGTCAGTAAGGCTAATGCTTGTAGTGTTCAGAGTCTCTCCACTTTACAGACTAGTTGACCACTGCAGGGTAGTTCATTGACCTCCTGGTGTTTCCAATAAGCTTAACCACTGAGCACAAGCGAAAACATTGTATAGACATCATGACAATCAACTGGGATAAAACAAGCCATGAACCCCAAATATGTGCCGTGAGTCGCATCCATCGCCAGAAACGGAGTTAGTCGCGGCAGATAGTCAAACCACACTGGAGGCCGTGCGATCATCTGGAAACACGCAGGCTTAAAACTCAACAAAGTCACAACTAGCTCGTTGAGTGGGGAAGCCCGTTCGCAGACTGAGCCAAACGGGGAGCTATTACCGAAAAGCAGTAAAATAGTTCAGAAACGCTTGGCATCAACATGTGTAGCAAGAACGAACTCAGCCACTTAGTAAGAGATAAAATGCACGAGAACACTCGTTCTCTGGAGACGACGACATGGGTCGGGGAAACTTGAAAACAAAATGTTGTCCCGCCCCCAATCCGGTGTACCCCTCTGAATCGAATCACGATTCAAGTTTATCCTATCGCAATGTCGTCCGACACGGCGCGCTACTGCGCCTCTTTGTGCTCAAACATTGTATGTTCATGCTCGCCAGAGTATCATATTTCGCGTTCCAGAAAAGAAATACATATTTCCCGAATTGACTGTGCCTTTGTCGTAGATAGTGCAATACGTAGAGAAGGACCGCTCATTGCGCGAGTCGAAATTTTCCGACCGTTGAATCGTGGTGTTTCATGTGATTATCCTCGAAACTTAAAGGAAATAATACGGAGGTGTCCGTGCTTAGTGAGCACGTGATATTCCACTCGGTGCTCGTCACAAACTCAAATGCACGAGTCGAGATGATATTCAAAATATCTTTTAAACTGGGATATCTCCCTGACTGTAAGAACTAACTGTTATCTTATTGTGACCTTTCTCAGCATGCTACATTGATTCGCCTCAATCACCGATCAAAACCTGCCTTGTCGAATCTCCGAACAACCCGTTCTTCATATCTTGAACTTGGTTTATTGTTGATGGCCGATTAGCCGCTTCTCTCAATTACCTCAAATACGGCATCATTTGATGGCCCTGCGACCTCGTGTCGGATTTAGCTGCACAAGATATCGGCATGAGTTCAACATTGAGCCATTACATCCGGCCCCTTCCTCGTACTTGCATCGTCAACAGGGAATCCAACAACGCCGAAAAAGGCAGTTACATGATATCCAGGTCAACATGACCGTCAAGAATGACCAAGAGTCGCCACAACCTTCAATCCGTTGTACAGGCTTATACGAACGTTTTTCGATGGCCAATAATCATCTTACTCAAAGGTAATCCCTTGACGCAGTTCTCCGAAGTTGCCATACCTTCTTCCCTACGAGTAATCTGAGTCAAATCCAACGTGATAGAAGACAGCATGCCCATACACGGAGCTATCCGTTAACATAGAGTGGGAACTTGTCGAGTGTCGTCAACTCGTCATCCATTTTTGGAGAACATGATAGTGATCACATTGCGGAGGTAAGATTGCCTTACGGCATGCAGCACTCAATCATACTCGTTCAGAAGGAAGCTCTCGTAGGCACTATCCACATCGGGTCGATTAGATTTCATGGAGAAAAATCGTATGCTGGTGTGCTGACAGTAATCTCGCAAACAACGAAGATTATTGAAAGGAGCGAGTGAGCATAATGATCCTTCTCGATCGGCATATATAAGGCATATAAGACTCGGTAATGAGCGCGAGACAAGCTTGGAGGATGACTTCCCTGGCACTCACGTGATCATTCCTTCTCTATGCCTGAAGAGGAAAAAGGAAACTCGTTCAGTCTTATTAGAGGTAAATCGAATTGTGATGGATAATGACCGAGGTCCGTCTTCAATGGCGTATCTGCTGGATCTTAGCCATTGATTTTCGATTAATGACTGACTGGCAACGTTGGTGTTACGTATATACATGGAGTGAGGGCATACCATACCAAAGCAACCATCTTCCTAACCTCGTCTCCTCAGTGATAAACGCCGCATGCAATCCGATGACGGGCCGATCCCACCAGGAGTTCAGGCCCGATAACTTAGCTTTATCATACGCGACATTGCTCTTCCTTGCATTGAGCATGTAGGTGCGGAAGGTAGACGTGATACGCAGAGCCGTATGATGCGAAGTTACAAAGGTTTTCAACCTTTGCTGGCTGAAAATGTTATGCTGCGAATTTGTGGCTTACTGTGCCGATCTTTGCAGTGTTTGGTACCGCATGGCAATGCGTTCAAACGATGAAGAAGCGGGTGCCTGGATAAATTCCAAGATTCCAAGCTTTGGGGTTGTTGTGCATACGCATCGCATCGACTATCGGACTATCGATATCTAGGTCGATTAAAGAGCGTATCCTTCAATGTCGTAGCCGCGTTCATTACCCAGTAAATCTGCGTTTGTCAACATGGCATCGCATAAGAATGATACCATAGCTGTCGCATCATGCAATCCCACCCAACCACCTTGTCCCATCCTATGGCCTGCCAGCCCCCACCAACCCCATCCCATCCATTCGTAGTCAAGCCTCATCGGATGACCATGAATGCCTTCACATTCCACAAACCAGGGTCGAAGTTCCCCAAATCCTGCTCACCCACTCACTAGTCATTCGCATTTGCAAGGGAATTCCCTACCGCCATTGATGTTGCACCCCAGTGAAGTTGATTGTACCAGCGCAAAAGGAGTCAACAAGCAGAATCAGTACAGCATAACAGTACAAAAGGATACGAGTTGAAGTATCTGCTCAGCTGAAAAGTACCCACAAGGTAGTTAGTTTGACCAATTAGGGGCCCTAGTGGAAACAGCCGAAGCGCTATCCGAGAGGCGTAGCAAAAAACGAACTTGTAGCGTTGACTACCGAGCTGATGTGAGCTGAATATTCACACAGTGCGCATTCACCACATACTCACACGACCCCTCGTGCGGTTGTTGTTTCCATTTACCTTTTTGGCCATGCTCAGACAGCACCTAGACCCCAAAGTGTTCCATTCAAAACTTCGTATACTACTATATTGGCCAGACACTGGAGGACAGTGGATGATATTCCTTGAATCCATGATTCTATGGGTCTGCAGCACGCATTGCATGCATAGCATGATATGATCCATTGGAAAGAGCTGCCTTACCTTCCTGACCACGCCATGGATTTCTTGTCCGGGACCCCCTCTGTAAAACTAACTTTCGACACTATCCAACCCTTCCTACCGCATTGAGTTGGCTCTTTGTTCGTGTCCAAGTTCGCCGAGAGACATTGGCCATGGCCTCCATTGGATTTAAACCCACATGCTATGCAGCAATTTAGTCCTGTACGTTGTCCAAATCGCCGTCCACCAACATTATGGGAGTTGGCTTTTGATTGTCACCGCCAGGCTTACTCGTGTACGTACATCTTCCGATTGCCATAACCCGATCCATCCAGCCAGCGCCGCGGCGTCCCCTCGTAACTGGCAATTGGTTTGAATTACGGAGACACAATCAGCCGCGTTGGTTTCCCAATCGTACCTTACCTTACGTACGAATGAGAGAGGTCAATTTACAGGATCTCCATGCATGAAATGTGTACGGCTATGAATGAGAATGAGGCAACGTGCTATGACCTCCTCAGTTGGATGAGCGACTGACGAGCATAACATTCTACTTTACCCGTGATGTGATAAGTGAAACTAGTACGGTATGTTTCCTGCTGACGGCTCCCGAGAATGCGTGGATAAGAGATGAGGAGAGCTGTGCAAGCGCTTGCTATTGCCGAAAGCGGGTGCAATGGCAAGGCGGGAGATCGCTCCACCGTCTTTCTACGGGCTGATATTTGTGAATCTAGGACAATATGTAAAGGAAATCTAGCCTTGTAATGGATCTAGCTCGTTCGTGCAGCCTTACGAGTGGAACCCGGCCATCGCTAGTTGAGCAACATGCAACACAAACCAACAGCCACTGCCTCCCCCTCTCCCCTTGCTACCCTGTCTAGCTCATAATCGGACCCGTGAGACCTTTCATTATTCCGTCACCGCGAATGGAGAAGTTTCGGTCAGAAGGTGATCTGAAGGTGGGGGATAGGGGATAAAGAGATTGATTGTATTGTGACCATAAGTTACTAGGTACGATAGATAGCATAACCATGTTGTGCACCGAAAAACAACCCCTCCCCAACGTTCAAGGAACAACGAAATGCTGCATACAAGTGGGAATCCGCTAGAGCTGCTGCATGGGTTTTGGATGGAAAGGGCGAAGTGGGAATTGGAAATAAACCACGACACACTAGTAAGTATCTGTTTTACTGCTTTTTTTTCCATTCCTGTCGATTTTTGACCTGGTTGGGCTGAACCAGAAACCTAGGCCGGGGTTTCGGTGGGGTTTTCTCTTGCAGTGCAGCGACCCGGAAACAAGGTAGATTAGGCTGGGCGTTGATTTAAGCAGGGCACGGAAACGCCCCTAATCAACTTTCCAGCAGGCGATGGATTATTTGGCCGCAGACGACTAATTTATATGCAGAAAAGATCAAGGCGAAAGACTAATAAAAAAGCAAAAAGAAAATATTAATATAAACGCACCGAAAATCAAACAGAACCTTACGGGGCGGCGCAAAAAATCCAAGACAAGAAGGCAAATTGCATCGCGGCCCTGATCTGCCCGACTTTTTATTCCCTACCAAGATTAGACAGATGGATGTGGTGCAGTAGCAGTAGTAGTGTGCCACATGGATGGATTGCATGCGCGTAAGATCACTTGCTGACGGTAGTTTACTGTTTACTGCTTTTTACCGTTTACCTCGAGTTTGTTCAAATTAACTCCAAATTTGGACGATAGCGTTGCAAATCTCTACTTAAGCCTCCATGTTCCCCTCAACCCTATTTACCCACTCCCGCATGTACTCGGTGGTCATCATAGCATCTTTCTACTATCTCATCGTCGATCATCCTCCTCGTCTGTCTATCTCTCTCTCTCTCTATCCTCCTCTACCAGTCTAGACAGGTTCGTTGCTACATCCCGTCGCCGAGGAAGTCCATACGAGGGAAAGCCACAAGTCACCGGGCACAGACAGAAAGTCAATCAGACGGACAGGTACATCTTCGCCATGCCAGTCGTTACAGAACAAAACACGGGTTTACTCCCATCATCACCATCACTCTTTCCCGGCTTTTTCTCTACCAGATATATCTTCCTAAGCGGGATCTTCTTCCTTTGCGTCAGCATTTACATCCGACGAAAACGGAGAGCAGCAAATAAATACTTCTTCCCACCCAGTCGAACACATACCCCTATTCTAACAGAGAAATCACCCAGCTCAATCTCAAGTTCTCCTGAAATTCCACCTGCTTCTCCATCAGATGTCCATTTCCAGCACCAAGCTTTCACTCCTGTTCTCTCAGAAGCTAGAACCATACCACCATCTGTCCCCCTTACTCTTCCCCTCCCCACAACCTCATCAAAATTCTCCCACCTTCACAATCCCTCCTCCGCCCCCTCTCACAACACCTTCTCTGCCCCTCCCCGTCGCCGCTCCTACACACGTCCACACCCCAACAACAACCCAGGTAGTCCTCATAGCCCCTCCTTCCCCTCCTACCCAGATCTCAACGGGGAAATTCTCATCGGTGATGGCTGGCGACGTCATACGAAAGTTTTCGGCGGTGGAGTGTGTGAGGCGTGCGCGGAAAACGAGAGGAGAATGAGCGCGTGACTATATGGAAGAGCTGCTGCTGGGACGGAAGGAGCTAGGGGCGACGGGAACGGAGTTGGTGGTAAAGGAGGATTTGAGGGGACGGGAATGCGAGCAGGTATGAGAAGGATGCCGACGAATGAGGAGATATTGAAGATGACGACGAGTGCGGTGGTGGTGGGAAGGGTGGTGGTGGGAGAGGGAGGGGTAGAGAGGTTTGTTGAGATTAATGGAGAGGAGGGGGAGATGGATATACAGGAAGCCGGGATGGGGGACGTGAGGATAGACATGGAGATGCAAGGGCTCAGAGGACAACGTAACAAGATGTTATCATCGGGATGAGAAGGAACATGGACACAAAACCAGTGCTGAAAACAAGCTATCTCAAAGAGACTAGCCACGGCGCGGCCAGCCACATTGCCTGGCCATCAATGACCGCAGAGGAGATGAGATGACATGGACGAAAAGGGGAGTAATGCAGGTAGACGAGAAAAACCGCAAGCAAACGCAAGCACACAAAGTTAGAGTTACGAATTTTCTTGACTTCAATCTCCTCACGCCATTCTTAATTTCATCGTTTCATTCTATTTTGAACCGCTCTCTTTTTCCATTATCATTTCCCGGTATCGCTTTTGCATGCATCATAATTACGAACTGGAGTTTTCTTTTAAGTCTAGTTGTTCATCATGTATTGAAATAATAGGGTTATTAGGCTACACTGAAAAGGAGATGGATGGGTGCAGGAATGGATTTGGCGGGACGAGTTGTTCTTTCATCTATTTTCTTTTCGCTTCATTCTGTTCTGTTACGCTGTATCATATTTGCCATACGTTCATCCATCCACATCTGCGAGTACGGCATGCAGTACGCTGAGTCAGTCGACCTAATACTCAGCATGTGGTCAGAAATAGGAAGGGAAAAAACTACGTTTCAAAGACAAGGGGGCAAGACGTCATGCATATGTGCATATGTGCATATGTGCATGCATGCATGCATGCAGCGGATACTTAACGGTAGGGCTGGGCGCAGGAAAAG
Source organism: Clarireedia aff. paspali H2 (assembly GCA_026770245.1). NCBI lineage: Eukaryota > Fungi > Ascomycota > Leotiomycetes > Helotiales > Rutstroemiaceae > Clarireedia > Clarireedia aff. paspali H2. The sequence goes on from JAJCXA010000017.1 coordinate 155,471, forward strand.
AAAAACCAGGGGTGGCTAATAAGTTGGTTGGATGAAAGTGACGATTTACGATTGATTACGTTAATGAATACAAATTTTTCCTTTTGGTTCACCACACGAGTCATTTCACTGGCTATGCATACGACGGAGGGTAGAATGTGTGTCCGGCGGTCAGTCTGTATATACGAGTAATGAAGTACTACTGCCACGCGGTCATGATGAAGCGGATCTCACAACACTGAAAACAACGACATGTGACACGGGGCGGCTAGACAAACAGAGGCAACAGTCATGCATTCACTCGTAGAACCATCAAACAGATATTCCGGCATCGAACTTGTTACAAGTATGTTTTTGGAACTTTCTAGCTGTACAAGAAGCTATACAAAGATAGTAAAAACTAGGCTATTTATCAGGTGCTAATGTGCGGCCATTGAAAAACAATCCGACAGCACCACTTCACCGAGCGCCATTAGTAAACACCTAGCTAACTAATAACCAAAGGAAGAACTTAATTCGCTCAACATTTAAAAAAGCTACCACCATATCATACAGTAGAAAAAACTCCCATGATGGTATCTAAAGACTATGCGAAAATATATTGGTCCGCAGAAAGAAGTACGCCTACGCTAGGGACAAGCCATTTCGGCTGATGCACGTATGACATGCAGAGCATGCATTTGTATACTTCTATTCGACAGCACTTCCACTCAAGCCCAAACCCGCAACGCCAGAATTTTTCTGTGCAGCCTCCTGACTCTCCTTGAATATTTTCCAGCCCTCTGGATCCTGTTCAATGAGCTTCTGCCTGAGCATACTAGCCTCGTTGCTAAGTTCGGCTATAACTGCATCCTGGCCGTGAGACTCGATACGATTTTTAATATCTTCTCCCTGCAAGTCTTCGACCATGGATCTTAGCAATTGTAGGTGTGCCGGGTGGATCTCTTTCCCAGTAGTGCCGTGTTCATGATCCTCGGTCTCGGGCTTGAGGATATTACGACGGATCTTTTGTCCGAAACGATGCATTCGGCCTTCTTCTTGCGACAGGGCTTTGGAGGCTAGAGACACGTCTGAGTTGTGACGTGAGAGAGTGGGTCGAATTCCACCTTCGTCATCTGATGCTTGAGTTTCGGTGAATGCTGGTTCTGGTTCGGTATCAGACACCTGTGCTTCTGCATGAGGTGACGAATCAACGACCTCTGTGCGTTCAACATCAGGCACTGGAGGTGATAGGCGCGTTTCCGGAAATTCGTCTTCAAATCTTTTAATCATATTTTGTAAGGTGTTATCAAGAAAAAGAAGGCGGTCTGGGCCATAGTCAGTTTCACGAGATATACATGAATTGGTAATGCTGATTCTTACTGTAATTCTGATGATCCTGGGCTTTGGACTCCCTGAGCAGAGCTGGTTGAAGTCGAGCCCGGATTTTTCTCGCACTACCGAGTAAATTCTTCGACATATCCTTGGCCTTGCCACCTCTCACAGCAGGGGTCGGAGTGGCTGAACGGCTGTTCGGGTTAGAGAAATCGGAGAAAGTTCGATCAGCTGAAGGTCTTCTCGAGTCATTGCCCTTGTTCCTCAAGCAAACGCCAAGCGCTTTCACAACTCCTGTGCCACCAATAACATAGTCTTCGTCCGGTGCAGGTTCATCATCGTCATGGTTCTCTGCATAGCCTTCCACATGTCCAACAATATGCATCAATACATCAGGTACTGCAACATCCTTGCCGCCGAGGTGAGGTTCGGAAATTGCAGTAACGGCTTCACTGATCTCAGCCACCGTACCGCGTTCCATATTCCATAAGCAATAAGCAACGACTTGTTTTGCCAAAGCTTTTACGATCTCACTTGACTCGTTCGATGGTACTTCAATATCAATGCAGACAATGGATTTAGATACGCGAACAGCAGCCATGAGGGAGGCATACAATGCACACGCCTCTTCCTGACTTGCTTCGTCTTTGGCCTTTGCCAATGCAGCTAGCTGAGTATTCTCCATTAGACTCACATGCGCCAGGCTGGGGCTTTCTGGTAAGATTTCTGCAAGTGCGATGGCTTGTTCGGGGGTCATGGATACGTTGCTAAGGTGAATCCGCTTCAAACTAGGTAATCGCGGGAGGTATCTGAATGATGTCAGCCATTATCTCCTATGTTACAATCATATGCAGTTTGCGGATAGGGCTGAGAAAAGCCGACCAAAATTGGAAGTGCAAGCGGCTGACATAATCGCATAAAATATACTGGCTGTATTACGAGCTCCAGATTGCGTAAGCATAACTGAGGAAGAGTTTGTCTTCCGACAGGATCAACTCTTTGAGCATTGAGGCTACCGCGAGGTAACTCGTATCTTACTTCCCCTGAAAAGTTTTTTCGATCCTACGATGGCACTAGTGACCGCAGATGCGAACTGATAGCAGCAAAGATGCCCCCACACGGGTCCATAGCCCCCGGTGATTACTAATCTCCGAGCACAACGACAAACATTTGGGCGTAAAGAAAACAGGTGTAGCAAAAGAAATAGTAAGCATACCTTCGTAACAGAGAAAGCGCGCTCGGTGAAGATTCAAACAAATCATGATTCTGTGACAAATCAATGAATTTGAAATCTTTCAGCTTAGCCAAAGCAGGAAATATTGGCCATAAGGAATCAGGATTGAGGTTGCAGTCAGCCAAACTCAGGGCGAAAATCTTGTTCTCTTCGTCTAGGGCATTTGCGATTCTTTCAAGGGAATCTCTTAGATCATTGCCCCCAAGGTCGAGCCCCTCACATTTGCCATGCTTGATCCATCTAGCGATATGATCCATGCCTACTGGTGTGATCCCGTTTCCTGCAAGGCCAAGTCTCTGTAGGCCGGATTTTGTAACGCCATCAATAATGCTGCCCAGCTGCTCGGTATTCAAGCCGCAATGTCCCAAGTTCAGAAGTTCAAACTCAGAGCCAGCTAATCGCTCGCCGATAGCTTTGGATAAAAGACAGGATATTTCGTTACTTGCGATGCTGCTGTTTGTTTCGACTCGTTTCAAGTGTCCTGGTGCAGGAGGTGTTGTTACACTCTGAGGAAATGGTATCCGTGAGAGATCTAGAGATTTCAACGATCGACATAGATTGATAAACAAAGAGATATGACGCCAGCCGTCTTTACCAATTTTAGCATTATTCTTGAGTACCAGTCGCTCTACAATACCGCCTTGTTGACAGTCACCGTCCTTCTTTTGGCCTCCTGCTTTCCTGCCGTATTTTGGTAGCTTAGCAGCAAGAAGACCTGCGAGAATGACGCGGACACCTTCGTCAGTAAGTCCGCAGTTCTCCATCACCAGCTCCTTGACAGGTACCACAGCCAAATAATCACCCAGAGTGACAAGGTCTGGTAGCTGAAGCCAATATCCCGAAAGGTCTAGTTTGCTAACCACACCAGGTATCGTAGCAGTGGTGACAGACTGGGCAAGTTGCTCGACTATTCTTTTTAAAATAGGCGTCTCCCTCAATTGACAGCACCTTCGGTATATCCGCACCGGGTCCGTGGTTGGAGAAGTATGGGTTTTGGGTGCCGCGGGGTGTGGAATGCTTGCTAGTGAGCTGTCACTCGGGTCTCGCACCAATTCTACGGGGATTGTGCCATTCGCTTCAGCTAGCCTGCGCTTTTTCTCCTTTCTTGCCTTCCTTTCTTCTTCACTTCGCTTCTTCTTTTCTTTCTTCTTGGTTCCATTTTCGGTAGCTGGAGGCGGCGGCTCGGATACACACTGCTCGGTTGTCTCCCCTCGAAATTTTTCAGGAAGCTCGCCGTTCGGCTTGCTAGACTCCACTTCTTCTTTCTCGTCCTTGACTTGTGTAGGATTTTTTAATGCATCTCCTTCGCTCCTTTCTTTCGCTCGTTTCTTCTTGTCTTTCTTCTTTTCGTCCGCTTCATCCGATTCCGAGGAATCTATGTACCGCGGCCCGCTGGCTATTTCCACGTCGACACAAAAGGCCACTCTCCGTAACTTTGACTGATCCAGGCCCGTTATAGGACATCGTTCTCGATGATGATCGACATTGAGAACCCTTCTTTCGCAAAGCCCATGTTGACCCTTGCTGACACTGGATAATTGGCCCCCAGATGATGAGAGTCGCCGTAGCGCATTTTGTAGAAAGCTCGGCCCCGTCCTCGGCGGGGCTGGAACGTACGGCGCATCACCTTCTTCCTTCACACCGTGTGGTAATACGGCATTCTTTGGCGAACTCGGTCCTGGAGGTCGTTGCACCGGAGATTCCACAGATGACGCCCCAGACTGTGAATTGTTTACACTTGCATTTGTAGAGCTGGTAGCGTGTGCCGGGTGTGTCCCTGTAAATTTCGAAGATATGCTCGACAACCACGAATTCCTCCTCGATGTGCTCGGGGTTGGCGAGCCCTTGGGCGGAGTGCCGCTCACTGCTGCCGTCTTCTCTGAAGAGCCGTTTCGAGAGAGTCCAGGTCTCGTAGGTATAGGCTGAGGGGTTGCTACCGCATTGTTCTCGTCTGAAGGGGTGTGGGAGCCGTTTTGCGGGGGTGGACTGGATCTTTTTTGTGTAGATGAGGGATTCGAGACGACTCGAGGTCTCTTTGCATCTGCGAAGCCAATCAGTATAAGGAAAAGTGGTAGGCTACCCAGAGTATTGCATTGCCGCGTCTCCTTTCTCTCGTGAAAGCATTGCGATGCGATATTTACTGACCTTTGTTGCTTGGGCTGTGGGTCATCCAACTCACATCGACGCCATGCACCTGTTCCATCGTATAAGAATCACTATATTGTACTTGCTTGGTATTGCAGAAAGTCACAGAATTGTTCTCAATTGATCTGCAAATCGGGGCTAGACTTTGGGTAATCTACAGCCAATATCTCGGTCTTCGCCTTCGGCCTTCGCTATGCAATATGCTTGTCTTTGCTGATGTGAGCAAAACCATTATTCGAGTTGATTCAAAGCCATCTTTGTGTTTGTGCCACAATGAATGCGACTCGGAGTGACTAACTATTTATTTTCAGTGGAATTGAGCGTTAGAAAACAAGATCAGTTGATAGCAGAGACCGTGATCAGACTTGTGGAATAGGTGGTGCGGTATCGTCATGTGTCGCCGGAGTTCTAAAGTTGGCGATTTAGTTCTAGTGGGTATCTTCCGGGGTCTTCTTGCGATGCCCGATCCTGCTCAGTCCCTTAAAGAAGCCTGTGGATATCTCACCCAGCAAGGATTGTGAGCGGGAGGTTGTCAGAAAACAATTTCTATGCGTACAGAGTAAAACTTTGGGGTGGTTTGATGGTGCGATGTTTCTGGTGAGGGGAAGTATCGAATGCACTATCGCGATACAGCAAAACAAATTCTCTGAGTAAGCGCCACCAGTAATTTTGGATTTCAAGATCAGCAAGCCACATGACAGACCAGCCAGTAACTGTGTTGTGATGGTGGAGTTACGATAAAGTTCAAATTCCGAATCACCTGTACCAGCTTTGAAATACATTTGAAAGGTTTCCACAGCGGGGTTTATCATGCATGTTCTGGCAATTGAGCTATTTTTTATTCTCTTGCTAGAAGACCCATATCCGAAGTACAAAGAATTTGAAAAGACAATCGCTTATTCCTTGAGGGCAGCGATTCTGGCCTTGACTCTCTCGCGCTTCTCATCCTTGGTCAATTTGCGTCCCTTGTACTTCAACGACTCTTGCTTGTACTCTTCCTTGGACTTCTTCTCACCACCTTCAACCTTCTTGAATGGATCTTCACGGATAGCCTTGTGGGCCTCCTGGTACAACTCCTCCAGTCCATCAGCCTCTATTTCGTCATCAATATAACCCTGGAATTGAGACTTGTATCTTTCTTCATCATCATCAGCGAGGGTCTCCATGTACTCAGCTACGTGACCACCGAAGATGTATTTGCGGAGGGTCTCAGCATCGAGCTCCTTGGTCTCTATATCGTAACCAGGGAAACGGTTCTCCGAGTGGGGAACGAGGATACCACCATCGGAAGCACCCTTCATGGCACCGAAGATACGAGCACCAGTGGAAGTACGGTGAAGACCGACATCAAGGAAAGCCTTGAATGGTCTGCGCTCACTACCTTCGGCTGCCTCGGTGAGTTGGTATTCTCCATCAGCCTCCTCAACACCAGTGAAGTCCTCATCCATGCCGAGCTTCTTGAGGACACGACGAGCGATGAGGAGACCAGTGCAGTATGCAGCAGCCCAGTTGGTAAGACCGTGCTCAATACCGTAAGCCTTGAGCTCGTGGGAGTATGCGGCGCAGAAGACCTTGTCGCCGGTGATTTCTGAGGTCACAATCTGCATAACGATGTCGCGGTTGGTGAAACGGACAACGAGGCGGTATTTTGGCGCATTGTACTTGTTCTTGGCCTGGGTAATGAGACGCTTTCGTGCGTAGTAGTCGGTCTTTCCAGAACGACGGCGCTTGTACTTAGTCTGGTAGCGACTGATATTCTGTCAGGATTCGATTATACAAATGAGGAAATTCGATTGCGAGCTTACCTGTAGTACGCGGAGTTCTTGACCAGCTTGGTGAAAGGCTGTTATGATTCTCAGAGTCAGCAACCTTCAATTTCTCGAAGCATCTTGCTATTTGACTCGTGTGAAAGGTTTAAGACACTGCTTGTTATGTCTGCAGAATAATCTGCAGACATCAATATTGATTCAACTCACCATCTTGAAGATTAACCGCACAATTGCTGGAATGTCGTTGTCGTTGGAGGTTGAGAAGTCGAAGGTTTAAAAATTCCAAGAGAAGTCTCGAGATTTGTGGGCGAACATTTCGCTAAATTCTGTCCTACAATTCTGGGTGGGGGACGAACATGATTCTTAAATATAAGGCATCCACACTTCGGAAGATTAGTAGCACAAAACATCGCTGCGTGGAGACATCTCCTACTGTATACTGAGTATATCTACATAAATGCTTTTTCCCAAGTCAAAATTTTGTATTAGTATATCTCAATAAGCAAGGTGATCACAAACCCATCTTCCCGTATCTTGATCTCCTATGTAATCCAAAAATTCTCTATGAATTTGATGTTCATAACTTCGTAAAGCTTGAACATTGCAAGGAATTTACAATAGTGCCACTGCTATGACCAAACCGAACGCCTCATCAATCATCATATCCTTTTCTCCCTTACCTCAATTAGATCCTACTCCTCTTCCTTTTTGGGAGATCCCATTCCCCCCAAAATTAGACTCTCCAGCTCCCACGGACTCAAAGTACTTCGTCTTCTCGCTGCCCGGCCGGGATCCTTATCCCTGCTTGCTCTGACCTTTCTCTTCCTGCCAGAAAGAGAGCTTAGATCTTTCTCTGGGCTCGTAGCGCTTATACCATTACCGTTGGCCAATTTTTCTTCCAATCTTTTGGTCACTTTCGTCGCTTCGGTATCTGAGTCATCCTTTTGCGTATCCTTCTTGCTTGGACTACGTGGCCTAGCGGTAGCAGCAGGTACGGCTGAGCCAGAAGCTGTTCGGGCAAGTTTCGCGGCCTTTAACTTAGCTTTGACTCTCGCGGCATCGGCTTCTCGCTCAGAGGCTGCTAATTTGGCTGCTATGCTAGCCATTGTGAGAGGACTTTGCTGAGGTGGAATGTCTCGAGGTCGAGGAAGACGGCTCGAGGAAGATGGAAGTTGAAGCTGGACTTTTGGAGTAGGTTTAGGCTTAGGAGTCGACTGCATCACCGGTCGTTGGCTAGTAGTCTTGGTCGTAGAAGATTTTGCTGAAGATTTGGCAGACACGTTGGGTGTTTGGAGTAAAGGAATCTCGCCGAGTGTCAATTGGGAAGGCTGTAGCGCATCGTCTTTCTTATCCTTCTTCGCGGAAGGCGGTGGGGCTGGTTTTGCTTTTGACGAGCGATGAGGGGAGGATTGTTCGAGCTGTAACAGATCCCAGGTATTTTCTTCAATGATGGTGGTAAAGCCCTTCGGACTCAAGCGTCCGGGACTGCCACGATTGCCCTGTGTTTCACGGAGAGGTGACAACTGTGGTGGTGTTCCAGGCATGGATGATGTGGTGTCGAATGTAGCATTGGCTGATAGCTGTTGCTCATCCGAAGCTTCGTCAATCTCCTCTTGCTCATCATGTTCCTCCTCTTCTTCCATCTCATCTGCTGGCTCTTCCTCAAACATGCTAGAATCAGAATCGCTTAAACCCTCCTCGTCTTCATTTTCTTGCTCTGCAATACTATTATCATTTATAGCATCAATGTCAGCTTGTGCATCGCCTTCATCCTCATCCTCTTCTTGTAGAGTCGATAACTGAAGAATCTCATAATTCGGCTCTTCTTTTGGTTTGACAGGACTTAGGTTCATGCCCATCCTGAGCTCTTCAAGGTTAACAGTTTGACCACTTCTGGCCATTCGTTTGCGCCAACCGTCCATCAGATGAACCGCTTCCTTCCATCTAGACTCCATCTTTTCCCATCCTTCTCTCAATCTTATGATTTCCTCCTCTCTTACTTCAACCTCTTCCAATGAGACAAAGGATGGATTGGTGAGGATTGTTCTAAGATGCTCAATCACAAACTCCATCTCAGAAGCAAGATGCTCATAAGAACTCTCCATTTGTACCACCAATCCCGCACCTTGTTCCTCCTCTTTCTCACATCCCGACATAGTTCTTAAAGTCTCAATCGTTCTCCTTACCAAGCCACCTAGAGCCTCGTTCTCTTCGCTCAATCCCCTTGCCAATTCTGTCAAGAACTCATTGGTCTCCATCCTCAGATCATATCCTGTTTCATCTGTGCTCATTCCCACCCCAGTTCCATTGTCACCTCCAACCCCGGCAACCACGTTGATAGTAGCGACACCAACAGCTTTTCCACTACCCCTTGGTCTCCCACCTTCTCCAACATGCTTTTTCATCCCTTCAATCACTCTCTCCTTCTTTCTGACCTCATTTGCACATTGTGCCCTCGTCTGGCCCACCAGGATTCGCATTCTCCCCATCTCTTCCTTCAGAGTTCTCGCTGCCTGCTCAGCACTTCTCAATTGGTTCTTTAATCCCCGCTCTGTTGCGTCCGCAATACCCAGTTTCCGTTGCGCTTCCGTATATTTCGTGGTCAATCTCTCCATATCCGCTGTTGAACGTAAAGCATCGGCGCGCAACGCGCGAATAGTCTGAGAAAGATTCTCGCGCTGCTGAGAATCGCGCTATTTTACATCAAATTAGTCTACACATCCATTTTAAGTGTTCGCAATTCTTTCTTGCGCCTGTAATGGATAGCATACGTCTTTCCTCAAAATCAGATCATTTATCACACTCATTATCCTTCCCATTGTCACCTCCAACCCCTCTTCCGTCTTGTGCGGGCGCACAAAATCAATTGTCTGCCCATTGCGCAAAAGTCCTCGTGAGAGCAATTGATTGTTGATATATAGCGACGCGGTACGAAGGTTATCTGCATCCATTTTGGCCAATTCAAATTATCGTATTATGTTCGAACCTGAAGAGAAAGGCGTAGGCCTATTCATGTGGGATCAATGGTCGATTTTGTCGTATCCGATAGTTCTTGTTCGCATGAAGAGTTTCCTAGTCTTCTGTGTTGTCATGTAAACAAAGATCCTTGCTCGGGTAACCCTAATCCATGTAATTTCCAAGCGTTTTCTCCTGTCACGTGCCTTAGTAAATATTACAAAGGTCTCACAATATGATATTGTCTGAGGTTTTCCAATCTCCTATATTTTGAATGCATCGATAGCCCATCAGACAGTACTTTTACACCTGTGTTTTGCGATAGTAGCAAGATCTCATTCTATGCAAGACCCTTCCCCTTCACTCACCCCACTCTGCATCAACAGCAACAACCGAGTTACCAGCTCCACTCAGGTTGTGGAGTTTTGTAAGACATCTCGTGCAAATTCGCTGTGACTACGTACTACCAAAGAAGGTTTAAAGTCCCCAAGGCTCGAACGTATAGCAAGTAGACCCTGGGCAACTGAGAATGAATCTCGACCAGGACTTCAAGTGACTGCTAAAGGACACAGGTTCCGTCTTTGTTGATAGTGCATAAGCTCTTACATTTGAAGGCCCGTAAAGGATGGATAGAACATGAATCAAATACATGATCATTTTTTTTATCAGTGTATCGCTGTCAGACGATACTGACTAGGATGGATGGGTATAGATGCTAAGCCAAGCAAACATTATAGAAAGCTTCATGATTGCAAAAGAACTCCATCCAGACTGTGCTCCGCCCATAAGATGCAAAACTATTAAAACAAAATACCACAAGCCAACATGATGCCACTTACTCTGCTCCCGTTGCCAGCTTCACGCTACCACGTTCGCCGCATGAGGTGGATTTTCGCGAGACTTTCTTCCGCTCCCGATGCTCCCACCATCCTCACTCAACCCGCCCAATTTCAGGCTTGCCGACGCGCTTGTGCCTTTTCTTTCACCAAGCGCTTTGGACCAGCGCTTCTTATCCTTTCCACCCTCACCAATATCATCAAAGCCCAAGACCTCTCGGATCTCTGGAAGCTCTGCATGATCTCGAGTATTCTTCATTCGATGACACCATGTAATTTGCTTTTCCTCATATCCTTGTTGCTCGCCCAGCTCCGATCCATTCCCTAAGATTCCACCATTCGCTCCCATCTTCTTTTCACCCTCGGCCATTCCAACTGCAGGAGAGGAGATCGGCGTAGCAATTTGAACAGGCTCGAATAAGAACTCTCCGCCCACTTGTTGATAGTCGCCTCCTTGAAGCAGCTTTCCGCCCTTGATTTGTTTGAGACTTTGTACCACGCTTTGCATCACATTCACCATAGTTCCACGGCGTTGATACTCTGGTCTAGATCCCATATTCAAGGTGCGCATCATTCCTAGCTCATCGTAGAGCTTCTTTGTGGGATCCGCATATATCGGGAAAGGACAGTTTGTGGCTTCTTGATACATGGGTATCAGAGAGGGGCTACCGCAGCCAACAATTGCGATGAAGGTAGGAACATGAAGTGACAGGAGCGAATCTTCGGTGATGGATGATGTAAGAGTTCGAATATATTCTTGGCAATTCTAGTAAGGGGGATAGTTAGTTCTGCCCTTGTGCAGCAGTTGCAGAGGCTGAGAAAACTTACACCACAGAAGAAGTGACGGATAAAGATGACCAGGACTCGTCTTGCCACATTTGGGCCCGAGTATAAGCTCTTGAAAGGTCTTGTCTTTCCGTCCTTATCTAACACAAGCATACCTTCAACTTTTTTTAAAACCTCTTGTGAAGGGATCTCATTGTTTGTGCTGACATCGCCAGCAAACTCTACGGTATTGTCAACCGTATGATGTGCGGTATCGATTGATGTCTTCGGCGATGTCGTGCTTGGCGAATCCATCATTTTGTTGTGTTTTGGACCTTCGGTTGTGTCGTCGAGTACAGTATTGTTCGTAGGGGAATAGATCGTAGGAACTGTTGCTGATAGGGAGTCGGATAATATAACCATCGTGTTCGCCGCTTGCGCCTCTCTCCTCGTCCTTTCAGTCCAGCTTCTTTATTTTGATCGTATCGTGAACTCTTTATTTTGATCGTGTGGCGAACTCTTTATTTGTCAAAATTGATTAAATACCAAATGGCCCTACCTACAGGAATGCCCGACTACATATGAAGCTGTTCTATTTGTTGAAATCATTTTCATACGTGTCTGAGGTCTAGGCCAGTCTCAGCGTGGTTTCAAGGAGTCAAAGAGTCAGGGAGCTGCTCCAGTCCATTTTGGGGCTTCGCCATCACCAATTTTGATTGGAGAACCTGGAACGCAGACTCGACGTGATTGCACCTACGCCGTGCTGTTTGGCGCCGGTTGGAGTCCCCAAAACTTGGAATTGGGAGCTTGGTTTGCTTCGTAGGGTCTACGCAACATCTGCGTGTGCCCTGATCTGCTTCTGGCTTTGGTTGTGGTGGAGCTCTCAAGGGGTGCAGTCGGTCAGCGGACCTCGCGGGCCCAATATGAGTGAGCTCGGTTGGACCCCTCCGGATGCAGGTGCGACCCTGGCGGTATCTTAATGCAAAGTATTCCCGGTATATTAAATCGGACTAAGTAGGTGGTGTTCTTGGGCACGTATTCCTGATCGAATAGGAATCCCCTCATTTTCTCACATCTTGTGAGTGGCGAGCTGCGAGCTAAGATTCACAACAGCATCTGCAGTCTCTACTCCGACCTATTCGCACTACAGGACCATCCGTCAATCTTGCCCAATGGTTCTATGGTTCTACTTCATTCGTCAATATTACCTGAAGTGCGAATAGGCCGGCCGGTTCGTCAATCACCCCAATTACTTCCTCAATTACTTCATCTATAGTCCAGTCTTCTTCAAGAAATAGTACACTACTCTTGTCAGCCTCATTGTAGGCCATTTGGCCTCCCAGTCCACCCCCCAGCTGCCACCCAGTCCCCCAACCACGCTCTTTCTAGCCCCAAATTGACAGCTCTTATCGTCAATATTGACGGATGGGCCTGAAGTGCGAATGGGACGGACCATACCAATCCTGCTCACGGCACAAATGAATGACGCTCGAACGATTGATAAGAAGGATGACAGGTTGCATTGACCGAAAATCTGAACGGAGAGAAAAGGTTCTCTGGCGTGTTATCCAGTCTGGTGTTATCTAATTATGTCCTCATTGTTTTTTCTATCCTCTTTTCCGTTTTTTCCTTGTGACAATTGGGTGCTAGATCCTATGAGGAGCTCACTTTACTTTCTAATATGCAGCTGGGGATGTAACATAACAAGTGATATATCTTCCCGTGTGTCATTGGAGGCTTTGCACATAGGAAAGTTGTAGCGCAAGCCGCTTCAGAGCGCGTATGTACTGTTCTAATATTACATTATTACCAGATAGGCCAAACTACCACGCGCGTTCGTTTGGTATGTCGTTGGCTGCTGGGAAACAAGATCATGTAGAAAGAATTCCCGTTGTATTCTTTGACGTATTATGGTACCTGCATCAGGGAAGTCATGGTTTTCAAGTGGAAACGAATCTCGGATAGCAATTTATGCACATGTTGGTCACTCCAGTTCTGGGAAGGGTGAAAGTTTACAAAGAAAACAAAGAATCTAATGTTACTTATGATGATGAGAGATTAGAGGGAAAACAGAACACAGTTGCATTCATCTGGTGGCATTTGTTTCTGCGAGAAACACCATCCGCCAAGATATACCGATAAAGGAATTGCCCCGAGCATTTCAGTCGTTGGAGCGTAACATTTTCTCCCCCGTCTATTTCTTATATCCTTTTCGATCTAGAGGAAGTGTCATCGACAAACCATTCCCGCCGTCTCTGGTTGACCGGGACACACCTGAGAACCCCGACTGGACGACTTCATCCAATACAAGGAACTCTTGGTCGAAGCAGAATTCTTCATTCAACTAGAGAGGTTGTTCTTAGACCCCAGATTGGTCTTTCCAAACGGATTTGCATCTTGATAGTGCTAACGAACAAGTGCTACCTGTAGGCGTACTCCTCGGTCCAATGCTGGCGATTGAAAGACTGAAAGACTCTCCTTAGCCATAGTCCGACTCACCAGCATAAAATATAATGTTACTGGCTATATCGCGATGTCTTTCCGTTGAGAGTCGCATTGGTATACGATTGTGACGGCTTATCGTCGCAGGTGGTGCTCATATTGATTCTTGCTGTTCTTGTCGGCGAGGGACGTCGAAAAATGTGGGCCGACAGTCGAGGCTGGCCAAATCATACGATGATGTCAGAAGCTGGCCCCGACAGTAAGACGCGATTTCTGCCGCTCGGATAACAAAATCCTGGGTTGTTGTGGAACCGCAACTCTCGTAGGCATCTTGCAATTCCTCTGTCCTGTACAATGATTGTACATTCCCATTCGTATCGCTACGATGAAGAACGCTCGTTAAACGTTTAGTTGCAGGCGCTTTCTTTCTGTCCTACCGAAAATCACTACTGTTTGGGAATTGACGTCGCATTGCAAAACGGATGTTCCTGCATCTATTGGATATCTCACACGTAAATGCCCCGAACGGTGGTGTGGCTGTGTCTACTGGCCGGATACCCTTGCAATGCGCATACTTATATCTGCTGAACTGCATCTGCTGCCTAGTATTGATTCAGATACCGGGCTCCATAGAGAGTTGGCCAACAATTAGCTTTACGACTCAAATCAAGCTTAACTTGTTCAGATCTTTCTTCTGCCGCCATGTCGGATAGCCCGCTCTCGATCGCTGCCAGCATTACAGGCTTGCTTACTTTCGTAGCGGCTGTTGTCGCGGGATTCTATGCTCATGCCCTCCTCGGTTTGCGCGATGCTATAGACGCTCCACTTGAGATCTCCAATGCGTTGGACAAGATATATCATCTAGAAACCGAAACCGACATGTTGAATAATGCATATTGTGCCTCGAAAATCCGCCAGCCGGATCGGGAATACGGGACTGGTGATTTCAAGTATTTTCAGGGACTTTATGTACAGTCGCTTGGAAGAATGAGAACCATGGACAGGGAATTGCGAAGGAGTGCTGAATTAATTGACATTGGTGAGAATCGCCACGATAGGGTCTCGAGAATGAAAACCTCGGCCGCTTGGATGGCCTCGAGAGCTCGCATTCTACGGGATATCGAGGAAAGGAAGGCGGAAAGCACCCGGATTTTCCAGATACAGCTTGCTATGTTATCAGCGTATGTTGCATAACCAATATTGTTTCGAGTGGCAGCTAAAACATAAATCTACAGCAAACTGGATGAGTTGTCCTATCATCAAAACCACCATAACGGTAAATGCAACATCATTCTGTCTGATTTGGGCGATCTATCGAAGTAAGTTGGAAGCCCAATCGGATACTGCACCTCTAAATAGTTACATGTACTGATTCAATCAATAGTGGCATGATGAGAATGCCAACTTTCCCTCCATCTCCCACGCTTTCAGCTTCTGCAGCCGACCGGACATCTGCGTTATTGAAGATACCTAGCCATGCAGAGATCTCAGCCACCCCACTTCCATACTACGCTACAGCAAAAGCTTCGGAACAAGTCACCGTAATTCCATTACCAGCGCCAGTATAAGAATCAGACATGTTTATCGGAAAATAGTCGACAAGGTTCTTACTTGTACCACCTCATCTCACAGTTTTCGCATCTCTTCCCCCTCCTGCTTCGCGAAGCAGGCACGCAGCAATACGTGCCGATACCGACTTCCAGAATCCGGGAAAATAAAGTCGACAGAAGTACTCCTCAGCTCTGCAGGGAACGCACCAGCCAATCACCTCATTGGTCTGCCAAGCCCGAGGGTGTCTGCCCACCCAATCCTGCAGGACGATTAAGAGATAATAACCACAGGCTCAATCGACACCACAATCTTGGGCTGCGTCAGATATAAATCGTGTAACCAAGAAGATTGTCTGTGGAAGAGACCCATAAACCCGACCCCTCGCCATTGAGATTATTGGCCCGACCTTCCACTGTTCTAAATGAATCGAGGACAGAGAATGCTCCATCCATGAACAAAAATCGCCACGGGCGAACTCTGTTTTCGACCATCTATCTATTTATCCGTTGACAAACACGAACAGAACGAAGACCAGTATTGATTCGAGGCTGTGGATGTGATGAAGTATCGAAACTGGGTATCGGTTGTTTCGCATAGGTGGTATGTGCAGCCTCTTTCCATTGATGCATTATTGAAGACCTAGAAACTCACATGATTATCTGTCTAGGACGAAGGATGATAAAAAGGGCCGCAATTATGCTGCGAAAGACGAACAGCTCAGTGGTACCATTCAGTCCAAGCATGATAGATATCCAGGATTGGAGTCTCCTCTTCCAGTGGAGGTGCATAACTCTCCACAAGTCATAGTCGATGAACACAAGGAGGTCATCATCGAACATGTGGTAGAAGTCGCCGACACTTCAAGTCCTACTTCTTCACAAGAAACTCTATCGATAACTTCCCCTATCATTTCCGTCACGAAAGCGACACAAGACTGCTCGAAAAGTGATTACTCATCCAGCGATTCCGCAATCGATATCAGCACCACGAAAGTCTCCAGCACAGAAGGCACAAACCTACAACCCATCCACGACCAACCCATACCCCCAACGCAACTCCCCATTAAAATCATCATCACACCCCCCTCCCCCTCCGATGAAAACACCTTTTTCCCCAGCTCCAGCTCCTCCACCACAAGCACTCACACCCCCTCCATCCACTCCTTCTCCAGTGCATCCACCTCAACCTCAACCTCCAAATACGACACCACGCGCCTCATGCCCCCCTCAGCACATACCCTCTCCCTTGACCGCCAAATCCGGCATACCGAGTCCGCCGCCATCAAGCTCTGGCTCATCCACCGCATGAACCGCAAAGCCGACTCGCTCCCCCCGCGCCTTGTCCTCCGCATGTTAGAACTCTACCACATCCGTCCCGACGAGCTGGATCCGCGCATAGCGGCTAAGTTGCGCGCTGCTGCGCCAACTCTTGGACATGAAGATGCCTACACTGAAATCGGAATAGAAGAATTCGATAGCGTAGAAGCACTCAGCTCTCTGAGGTCTTCGTTCCGAGCGCATAATCCTATATCTATTCATCCTGTCCCTGTGCAATCAGGCATTACACACACCACGCGCAATCCCCACACCAATCCCAAACCCAGACCCAAACCCACTCCTGCTATTCGGAATAGTACAGGCGCGAATCCACGCGCGTGGAGGAAGAGTCGGTCTGAGCCCATACCTACAGGCGATGCGCCTACAGAGTCTTCAAATTCACATTCATATTCATTCCCGCCGTATTCTGCGCAGAACGCAGTATCGCAGGCTCAGATCTCGAATCCATGTCTAGTTCAACGAACGCGACCAAGCGAAACAGGTGCGAAATCCACATCAGAGGTTGTGGGTAGTGATAATAGTGCAGTTTGTGCGGTTGCGGGATACGGCGGGGAGGCGAAGGAAGAGGGAAAAGAGAGGGGAGGGGGAAGGGAGAAGGGGAAGAGGGGAAGAGTATTCGTGTCTCTTTTTGGGGGAAGGGAGGGAAATTGAAAGAACAGTGGAAGAAACAGGTAATAGAAATAAGAGGGGGGATAGATATTGTAAAGATAAAAATACGAGAGGAAGGAAGGAAAGAAGAGAATAGGAAAGAGAAGGATTGTATTTGGATTTCAGGAGCTGTGATGTAAGAATAAGAATGAGATATGGACAGATAGCAAGCAGAGGACAGAGCAGAGGACAGAGAGCAGAACAGTGTAAAGTGTTTATTTCTCTTTGTATATAAACTTATAGTATAATTCACCGTATATATGTTCATTGATCTCCTCGTCCTTTGAAACAGCAGTGCAACCCTCCCTGCCTGCCTGTGTATAGAACAAGCTGTAAGTGAATAGGTATATATGTATATGTGCCTGTATCCATAGATTAGATTGACAGAGCCAGCAGTATCGAGAACTTATCCGACGTTGGTCGCATGGCTGAATAATGACATCTTTCAATATACTACAGTATGCTTTCTGCTTGGTTATTCTCGGAGCCGAATCATACATCACCAGTATGGACAACGTGCAGACAGGGAGTCAATGAGTGAGCTGCGTTTCCGAGGAAAACAAGCCTGGAATAGCAAGATGAGACTAAGCACGCAAAATCGGCACTGCTCAGAAAGTATATTTCATGTAGAATAGCGATGACTCCAAAGTATACTTATAATATGTGACGTACACTGTCAATCATAGTCCAAATTGTATTTTGGCATGCTTTGCTTTCAATAAAAAGTCTTCCCTTTGGCCGTGATATACGCCACTTTGCTCCAATCTTCATACAAGGGATCTGCATGTTCAAATATACTTCATCTAATGCTATGATACCATTCAGTGAATCAATAAGTACTCAATCCCATGCCCTTCCCAATCTTCTTAACCAGTGCCTTCTTCAAAAACCATTCTCTCGCCAATCCTCTCGTCATCTTCGCAAATGTCGGCGCACTGATCCGTCCCCTCTCTACAGCTCTTCCCAATACAAATATCGCATCGCCTAGACTTCGCTCTTCGCATACCAGTTCGTATAGTTGATTGCCTACTACGGTTGGTGCGACTAATAGTTCGTCGATAGAAGGTGGTGTGCGATGCTGGGAGTTGGAGAGAAGCTGGTCGGCGGATTGGAGTGAGGAGTGAAGGATAGATGTATCATTGGTGAGGAGGGAAGAGAGGGATTCCAGCGCGGCGAGCTCGGATTGCATGGATGAGAGTGTGTTGAGCATAGAGGTATGCTGGGATTGAAGACTAGGTAGGGTTGAGGTATTTTGTGTGGTGGTATGTTGACGTTGGGAGTGAAGAGCCGAGGCAAGTTTATGCAACAGCATGTCCTTTTCTGGGTTCGGGGGAACAGGTGGTGCCGGGAGGTTGGCGGAGGAGGTGCTAGGAATCGCGAGAGTTAGAGGAGCGTCCAAGAGATCGGGGGGTGGCGGTGGTTTGCTCTGGGGAGGTGGTGGTGCCGCTGCATGCTGCGGCGGCTGCTGGTATTGCGCCCATGTTTGAGGTGGGCCAGGATGCGGATGTTGTTGAGGCTGCATATATTGAGGCGGAACCTGATGCGCGATCTGAGGCGGCCGCCCATTTTGTGGTATAGGTTGCTGAATGTTAGCTGGAATATAGGGTGGTTGCGGCGGCGGTGGTTGTGGCTGCTGAAGTTGGTGGTATGAGGATCGTCCATAAGGCTCTTCTGGTGGAGTTATAGGACTCACAGGACTATGCGATGGTTCCTGCAAGTTTTGTCTAGAAGGTTGTGGCGGTAAGGGAGGGGCAGTCTCATATCTCAAACTACTGCTTATTTGAGGGGTGTGTGTTCGCCCATTGGATGACTGCGGTATTGGCGGTCCATATCTGTTGTTATTATATCCAACTTGCGGAGGGAGCGGAGGTAATGGCGGGCCATGCTCATGTCGCGGTGGAATGGCTGGGGAATGTGAGGCTACATTGCTTGTAGGCTTCGGTGGCGGAGGTGGTGGTCGATCATCAGTTGCTAATCGCGGAGACGCTGGACTTGGTATTGGTCGCGCTATGTTCGGAGGAAGTGGTGGAATGGGAGGAGGTATAGCAGCGGATTGTGGTCGTGGTGGGGCATTTTGCGGTTGTCGAGAAATAACAGGAGGTTCTTTTGCGAAGACGTCTCGGAGAATCGCTAGAAAGTCTAATATGTTCGACTTCTGTATTTAGAGAAACATCAACACATCTGCCAAGGAATTCGATAGCCGCAGTGGTTCATGCTGCACTCACATCCCAGTACTCTGCCCACCCTACCAGATATGGATGATAGACCTTCCCTTGCGGATCAACATGTTGTCCGGCTCTCACCATCATTCCTTCAACCGGCGTCACGTAGACTAAGGGCGCCTCGTGTGGATATGCGTGTGGCACCCATAATGCGATCGGAAATCGGTATGTCGTGCCGCGAAATGTTACTGGTAATGTGCCAGATATGTGAAGCAGAAGAGATGATGCGCCGTTCTCGTATGCTAATAAGTTACTGTATCAGCACTCAGAGACCTTGCAATATTTATCTGCCAATTACGCACTGTATACATCGGTTCGTGGAGCTAAGGAAGAGTAATGGGAGAGCATCTGCGCGACGTCATTGTATGTTCGGTTCACATCTCGATATTCCTGTACGGAGGTCAGCATAAGATAGCTTCAACCATTCGCAGATCTACATACGCTTGTGAGAACACTGTATAACCAGTTAAGAACTCGCTGTTGAACAGCGGCCATTATAAAAGGTGTATAACAGTAGTTCTTGGGGCTTGAAGCTATTCAGAATTGGTGGTGCTGTAACCTTAGCTGCCCACCTTGGGTGGAGCTCCGTGCATCGTCATGTGATTGAGGAACTACTAGACGCGAATCGCAGTATGACGAGAGAGCACCAGGGATGCTTGGAATGTTCGATGCATCCAACTACTGTAAGACTAGACCAGAGCATCGAGGAGAGTTTACCAACAGCCACAGCACAAACTGCACGGCATTTGAGCCTCGCACGCCTCGATGCCCCACGCACGTCGGGACGCTGTGATGTTTCGAAACAGCGAACCGTACGCAGCGAACCGTACGCTGCGCAAAGATGGTCGAGCCAAAGACGAGACGGACTTCAAACAAATATTACCTAATGGCTCTCATTGGCTCTGCTGTCCTGGTAAATCGCGGGATCGCTTGCAGTCCATATTTTGCGTTATGACAAAGAGAAGCCGGAGTGATTACTTTTAGTGGCACACCTCCGAGGGCTTTTCCCTCTGTTGTTTATATATGGAGGGGTACAATCCTCCGACCTGTTCCGCTTTCTCCAAAACATCACGCAATTTTCACCAGTTTCTGCTACTTGCACCAAATCTCCTCCAGAATTCCATGAGAAGCAACCACAAAGATTATCGCAAAGGCTGAGGAGTATTGGACAAAAGATCCCTTACTCCTTGCGTCAGGACAGATAATTCCCTCTATCTCTTCTTTCCCCCAGACAATGCTACCTCCGATTCCCAAACTCAGCAACTACGGAATATCTCCAGAATATGGATTTCTTCCGGCTGAACTACCTCTTGAACGACTTCCCGATCCATACTACAACAAGTGGGAGGCCATCGTCGCAAATCTTCAAGGTTTGATCTTGAGTAGACGCTTGCGCGGCGTTATCGCTCGTCTTCCTGTTCTTTCCACTGCCGGTCTGGAACACGATTCGGAATGGCGAAGAGCATATTCGTTGTTATGTTTCATGGCACATGGCTATGTTTGGGGTGGTGATAGCCCTGAAGAGGTTAGTAAATTTTCCATTCCTTCCGGAGGTGACTCTATGCTAATTAGATCCCACACAGCGCCTGCCACCATCTATCACAGTCCCGCTTCTACACATTTCTGACTACTTGGAAGTTCCCCCAGTCGCTACCTATGCTGCGGTCTGTCTTTGGAATTTCAAGCCATTGTTTCAAGACGAACATGTTGACAACTTGGAGAATCTTGCTACCTTGACCACGTTTACTGGCTCGATTGATGAGTCTTGGTTTTACCTGGTCTCTGTGGCAATCGAGGCTCGAGCTGCTCCTATTCTTCCCATCATGCTGACCGCTATCGAGGCGGCTCGCAAGAATGATAGCAGAACAGTCACATCATGTCTTCGAACATTTGCCGAAAGGTTGGATGAACTTGGTACACTTCTTCAGCGCATGCATGAAAGCTGCGACCCTCAAGTGTTTTACCACAGAATCCGACCTTTCCTTGCTGGTAGCAAGAACATGGAAGAAGCTGGACTTCCTAATGGGGTTTTCTACGATGAGGGGAATGGGAATGGAAAGTACAGACAGTTGGCTGGAGGCAGCAATGCTCAAAGCTCCATTCTTCAATTTTTCGACATTGTGCTGGGCATCGAGCATCGCCCAACCGGGGAAAAGAAAGGCTTTGCATCCGAGAGCGAAGTGGAAGGGCAAGCCCCACGTCCCAAACACAATTTCCTTCTCGAAATGAGGAAGTACATGCCAGGTCCTCACCGACGATTCTTGGAAGACATGACGGTTGTGGCCAATATTCGTGATTACGTTGAAGCCCACACAAACAATCACGAGCTTTGTCTGGCATACGACGCATGTCTCGCGATGCTGCGCGCCTTCCGCGAGAAACATATCGCTATTGTCACTCGTTACATCATCATCAAATCCCGTGAATCGCGCTCTCACTCCCGCTCCAAAAGTCCCGAGGTAACACGCCGAAAGGTCGACATTGCTACAGCCTCTCGTGGAAAAGGAGATGATGACCAGAAGAAGAAAAACTTAAAGGGTACAGGTGGTACGGCTTTGATTCCCTTCTTGAAGCAGGCGAGGGATGAGACGGGGGAGCCGACGATCGATTCTTGGGCCAGGAGAATCATGAACAAAGAATCACATTGGCAGGGTCAAAACGACTTCTTTTTGGGGAAGTTGGACGAGCATCCCGATGGAGGGTTAGAACTGGGTGGATTGGCGGGTACATGGACTATTGACGAGGAGGTTGGTGGGTTGTGTCATTATTAAGAGATGACAAATCTGCGCAGGGATACAATAGCTACTTGTTGAATGTTTATGCCACATCCAGTTACGGAAGATGAAGGGTCGTAGCGATTAGTGATAGTGATTTCTTAGCACCAAATCTTTTCTCGTACCAGATTATTATGATAATGTCTCTGGCAAGCTACCAACCGACGCTCCCTTAAATCTCTATTCAATCCCATATATGTCAGCCTTATCAAGCCGTGCCATCTTGCCAGCCCCCAGCCCTATCTATTCCTTCTCTTCGCTGCCATACCCCTATAACTTCGCGCTCTTCTCCATCTCCTTCCCCTTTCCCCTCGGCAAAATCGGCACCTTCGGATGATCCCCCTGCAACTGCAATCCCGTGATCCGTTCCAACTCCTCTACCGCCTCGTAGCTACGTCCTAGTGGTACTTTGATCGTCTGCATACCTATCTGCCGCGCAGCTTTCAGATTCTCACCTATATCGTCTAGGAAGAGTATTTCTGAGGGGTCTAGGTGGGAAGAAGAGCTTGAGCTGGGGTGAGATGTGATGTATTCGCGGAGAGTGCGCAAGGTGAGGTCGTAGATTTCGGGAGAGGGTTTGCGGAGGTGGACGTGTGCGGACTGAGAAGGGGTTAGCATAGCTAGGAGGAGAAGAGAGACGGAGATAGTAGGCGGGTAGGTGGATGCTACATACAGAGATGAAGACGTCGAAGATTTCGGTTATAAACGGGTGGGATTTCGAGTACGCATGGTCGGGTGGGAAGATCACTGTATTGGAGAGGCCGGCGAGGATGTATTTCTTGGAGGCTTTGAGTTTTTGGAGACAGGGATACATCCTACGGGAAAGGTGTTAGAATTCGGAGATGAGGAGGAGCATAAAGAGGTATGAAAGGAGAGTAGGGAAAGAGAGAAGTCATTACCATGGGTCTAGATCACGGGAATTGTCCATCATAGACCAGAAGAGCCTCTCGCCGTTGATTTTGGGAACTGGTGGAACGTCGGCTGGGAGAGAATGTTTGGCTTGGACGGAGTTGTAGAAATCGGTCCAAAAAGTGGGATTATGGAGATCAGAGGTGAAGCCATGGAACCAGGAGGAGTTTAGTTCGAGCTCGCCACGTTCGAGGCGGTGCCTAGGTGAATGTGTTAGTGGGCGCTTTGAGAGGAGGTGACTGGAATGAGTAGTATGATATTTGTATGTCTGAGAATTTCGGATTCAATTTTAGGTGTTCACTTAAAGAGTCCCAGGTGGTTGTTTAAATCGAATTCGAATATGTTGGTATTCGATTGCATGCATCACTGGAGGCGTTCAACTGCGGCTTGTCTCTGCAGCATCAGGAAAGTTATGGCCACCTACCAAAACCCATTTGGCTTGTTTCTAGATAGAGCATAGTTGACCCAGCCCGGGGGTATGCCTTTGGAGATCTCAAAATCTAGGATCGCTTGCATTGGGGAGAGGACCTGAGCAGGTTAGTATATACGTGAAGCGGAATCTGAGATGGAGAGCAGATGTGTTAGGGAAGAATCTTAGGCAGAACACATTGGCTCCCATTTGAAGATGACCTCAACTCATGATAGCCTCGACAGACGGTTGCTGAATAGACGCAACCTTGGAGCATGTAGAAATACTGAACTCGTATGCATGTTGCTGTTGCCAAACTACCTTCAAGTATCCAAAAGGGGTATAAAATACTCACACAAACTCCACCAATATCAAACAGAATCACCCTTGGTTGCTTGCTTGAAACCATTATGCTCTCTATACCCTGTAAAACAAATTCTATAGGGAAATCTTCTTGTGACATGGAGAAAAGTAATGTTGTGTTTGTGAGAGTTTCCCGAAATGCGACAAACCTCGGCATTGACTTCTTATCTTATCGTGATTATATAATCGGCGAATCAAGTGATCTTGCATCAAGTCGCGACCTTCACGCGATTTCTTTCAACAATTATTACAGGGGATTGTCCTCAGATTTCATTCACTCCCTAGTTATATCAGATGTCTACCGAATATGGTGACGAGGAAGGAATGGGTCCCATGGAGAGGGGCCGCAATCGATATCAGAAAAAGCACTATTCAGGTGCATTGCAAGCCTTTACGGAAGTAAGTATATCTGAATTGCCACTCTCAACTGCCAATCTCAATTGCCAAACTCGTGCTATACAAATCACTTATTCGAGTCATTTCAAATACTAAATACATTATAGGCTGTGAATATAAGCACTGGACATATGCTGCTTACTGCTTTGGATCATCGTGCGGCCACATATGAGAAGCTCGAACAATTACAACCAGCTCTCAAGGATGCCAAGCACATGATCGAATTAAAACCAGAGCTTTCGAAGGTAACGCAAGAGGTTGCCCTGGAATAGAGGTATCACTACTGAAGATGTCTACAGGGATATTTACGATGTGGCAAAGTGTTGCAGCTCAAGGGAGAGCGCGAATTAGCCCTGAAAATATATGAACGCGGTCTCAAGAAGGTCAAAGTTGGCATTGATGAAGAGCGTGTGGTCAGTGCAATCTGTCTGTGATATAGGCTTTTTTGCTGAAATCTGATTACACAGAAGCTTCAAGCCATGTTCAGCAAACTACAAAAATCGCAAGAACCAAGGAAATGCTTGGATCCTCTTACTTATCTTCCTCTTGAACTGGCACAAATGGTTACAGAACGGCTCGATATGCGGGACCGAGTGTAAGTCTGGTAGATCATCCTCTGGAACTTGATTAACATCTATTAGTATTTGCCTAGCGGTCAGTAAACCCTGGAAGCGGCTACTCGAGTCGTTCTACAAGCTTTGGACCACGCTTGATACCAGCGGTGCCAAACGACCAGTCTCACAAAAGGCAATAAGAGCACACGTCAAGAGATCGAATTATACTGTTGACCAAGCCATTCTTTCTCAGGGTAGTATAGATGCTCAAAAATTGCAATATCTTACAAAATACTGCAAAAAGCTTTGGCAACTGAAAATTTGTCGTCCAGGCTACATCGGGGAAACGCTACTATCAGCCCTTCCTATGGCTAAAAGTCTGACCGAGTTGGAGATATCAGAAAGATGTTCCATCACATTAAGTGCTGTACTTAGCGCTTTGAATCTCGTGAAAGATACTATCGAAGTGGCAGAGTTTTCCTCCGTTACAAGTGCACGAATTGGGAACGTTTTTTGGCCAAGACTTGAAGCTCTGCGAGCTCTGCATCTCACAGCGGTTGAGAATAGCGGACTAATAGTAAGTAGACAAGATCATGGCTCCCCCTCTATCGTAGCACTTTATAATAATTCACAGCACAACCTCCTTGATGTCATTCCGAATATCGAAACTCTGGGATTGCAGGGATTCGATTGCACAGGATTCGAAGTTGATTTGACAAATCTTCGGAAACTGCAGAATCTTGAACTGCACCATGTAGGACTATCTTATCCTCCCAAGCTTCCAGAAACCATCGTATCGCTTGATCTAGACTATCTGTACTTTACGAGTGGTGTGGGCGATTTCGAGATGAAATTGCCGTTGCTCGAATCGTTCAGTTGTGAGCACAGCCCTCTCGGCACAATCACTGTTCAGACTATTATGAGATCTGCTATCAATCTCAAGCAAGCGAGGATAGGTTGCCGTTTCGACGAACCTACTACTGCAGCTACATTTCCACCTTGCGGGAGCCTCGAAGAACTTTCACTCGAAGCCTCACTTTACCGAGAAGCAGATATTATCGATATCACTACGAAATGCCCCATGCTTCATAGCCTCAATGTAGACGGAACATATATCACAGGTGTTGCTGTGAAGCATTTCGTTGGCATGGGCATCACATGGCTCAGCTTGAATCAATGCGATGGGGTAAGTTCCGATGCGGTGGAATATGCTCGTAGTAAAGGTGTTTCAGTGCGATACTCTTTCCGAGATGTATTTGGCGGTCAAAGTGGTTTCAGAAAGAGTGTGGTGGCGGGCTCATGGCTCGGGCAATGAGAGAGGCATCACAAAATCCTGACCTAACTCTACAGAACTCACAATCACCTAGCCTAGCAAATATCAAGCAATATTGGTTGGAGAACTTCTTAGCCTTGTCAGGCATCAATTGGTCGATCTGTCTTTGCCAGTCTACCGGGGGGGGACAGAAGATTCTGCGCCGTGTTCCACGACTCGTGATCGCTGATTTCGCAGTGATCTTGTACGAACGACATTGAGCCATGCCCAAAGAATACGACGGGTAAGAATATTCGTTCGGGCTTTTCCAGTTTACCAAACAATGAGTCAACTTCCAAGGACCATCACATCTTCCTTAGCCAAAGTAGCTAACACTATCTCCGGTCACAAAATTGCATTACCTCCGACCTCGCCTATCATGAACCGCTCGCCAACAATCTCACATCATCCCATCACACAAATCTGTCCATTCAACGGCTATGGCTCCCTCCTATGAACGTATAATTTTGGACCCCACCTCGTCTCACTGCATAAGTGGCCATTTCACATTCACCAAACACAGCATACAACTCTTTCCAACACCACTCACATGGCGCACAAGGATTTTGCCTGCATATCACGTACGCTTTCCCCCTGAGCAAACACTTGATGGTAAATCTGATCGTGCATGAACACATGGCAATGGTGACTCGTTCGCAATATCCTTCCCGGGGGAGCAATCGAAGTATGGGATGTTATACGGTCATGATTACGCAACGTCCATAAATATTTTATAGGATCCTTTTTTGCCTCTCTATTTTGAGACTGGCGATGACCATCTGGCTTTCCCACCCTTGCCGGCTTTCTGGATGAAGGCACATTCCAAGAACTTGGGATTGGTGGCTTTGCCCCCAATACCCATCGCTACGTTATCGATCCATTTAGCGGTTACAGAGGATTGCATTCAAGACTATTTGTGGGCACCTTATCATCTGAATTGCTCATGAGGCAAGGACGCGTACGATATCGCATGAGTTTTTGTTGAGAAATCCAGAAGATGAATATTCTCTCTATGATATTCCTTCGGTATTACTTGTACATTACGCGGCATTTGACTCTCGCACGGTATTGCCTAAACTTTCATGATCCTTCCAAATCTGCTCAATCTCCACCCATTTGGTGTAACCTTCAGCCAAGGCTGAGTTTGAAGGCTGCAAGTTATCAATCAGTATTGCGTATTCCCAAGATATGCAATACGACATCTTTGACCGAAGCCACCAGACGGTATGGCCGCTGCCTCGGTATATTCGACCACCCGGATCGGTAGGTACCTTTACTACCAATTCTATTTCAAGGTACCAACTCCCGAGAATCCTTGCAGAGACACGAGACAACCGTTGGTTGGTGATGTTGGTCTTGGTTAGTCTTACTCATCATCTTCATCAACGGTACTTGAGAATTCCATTTGAGCTCCTTGTCCTCATCCTCGTCTTATATTTTGTCTTTTAAAATAGACATTGGAGATTGGAATACATCTCGAAAACAAAATGTCACCTGGCGGCAAGCTTTCTGATCATCGCTTTCACTCCACAAATACGACTTAGTGCTGTCGTTCCTGCATATAGCATCATGGGGGGGGAGCTAAATGTCTATTTAGCCTATGCATGTTGGAATGCATGCACGGATTTACATCATGTTAGTAAAGGGTGTGCAGTTCAGCCACACTCATGTATTGCAACATAGGAAATGGAGAAGATTCCTTCCGGACCTACAATACGAACATTTTTTGAGGGGGTTTTGACATATGTTTCAAGACCAGATGTACACATGTACATGTCAAGCCTCAATTTCATACTTAAAATGGCGAGGCATTCATTCACATAGAGCGTTAATTGTAGTCTGATCTGTATTTTCATATCAACTACAACCGCAGGGATATCGCGGAGCTTAAAAGTGGGTAGCGAATAGCGGATGGCTTGGAGATGATGTGTATTACCCAGAACGTCGCAGGACGGATTCCAAAACAAAGTCGCCTTTCACTATGACTTGTTGTTACGAATTAAGAAGTATTGCGGTTCTCTTTACACACATACAGAATGTACTGGGTATACATGTGCCTCGTAATACTGTCATATGTCTAAACATAACTCTATCCATCCAACTACCCCCTCCTCTTCCTGTTTCTTCCTGTTGCATCCTTCCTTGTGAGAGCCAAACTGTGCCACAAGCTTTCTCTCCATCATAATACAAATCTCGTTTCGAAACTTCCCATCTTCATTGCTATCATCCTCATCACCTAATTCAAGCTTCCTTCAATTAAGCTTTCGAGTCCCTCTCCCGCTCCTTTGCCCGCCCCCACCATCCAAGCACAGGCACATTGATACCTACGTGCCTACATAGATAGATACACACATAATCATCCTATCTCTCCTACCCAAGCCCAAACAAACCCTGCCCTCTGACGTTGTTCTATTCCACGATCTCGTATTGGTACTGTATTCGGATTATATCCAAGAAAAGCCAAACCATATTCATATCCACATCCACATCTCTGTCCTATGCCTCCCACCCGATCCCGCCGTCCCCTGTCCCTCTCCCTCCTCCCTCTAGGTCCGTGCTTCCTCCCCCGTTCTCCCGGATCCTACGAAGCACTCCACGTCCAATACGAGAATACTGTACGAAGTACATGTTATACGCTACTACTTGATTGATTGATTGATTTGGCCGTTTGTTCGTCCCAACAAATGCAACGACAGCAACAGCACTCGATATAGAAATTTGTTGGACCGAGTGCAGCTATGACCAGGCACTGCCTGTATTCTTTTCTATTCTATTGTATTGTATTCCCCAAGTTAGTTAACAACGCCAGACAAAACAATAACCAAAAGTCCCTCCCTCCCCATGTTCCCTGTCCCAAACCCAAAACCTGCCCGTCCCGTCCCGTATTTTCTATACACTTACTTTATCTCAACCCCCCTTCTCTTTCCCTGCTCCCCATTTTCAGAAAGAAAAAAAAGAAAGCAAGAAAGAAAGAAAGACATTCAGCCACAGCACAGCTTCCCTTCCCAACCGATATCCAACAACAACAACAACAACAACAAAAACAACACCATATGTGCGCTTGTCCTCGACAAGACTATATGAATCGGTCGGCATCGTATTTAATCCACCCCTCCCCCTCCCCCTAACCAAAAACAAACCCACATCTCCAAATCCCAAAGCCAAAAGGCTATCTACCAATAATGACGTACGCATATAACCATACAGCAGATGCCTTCCTGCAGCAAGCAGCCCACCCCTCTCTTCCCCCCCCCCCCGCGCCTCATCGCAAAAAACCCACCCCTGCCTTGCCCTGCCTTGCCCTGCCTTGCCCTGCCTATCCCATAACATCCCCGTCTACATACAACCAATATCCCTGAAGCGAATGCGAATTGCATACATGAAAAAGTGATCACATGAGTGAAGTCGTGTACTACTACATACAGTATACAGTACGTCGTACACTTCCGAGAAACGGAACAGGAACGGGGAGAGAGAAAGAGAAAGCCTTATGCTGTGTACGTCGTTGGATGGTTGACTAATAATGACTCGCATTTTTGTTATTATTCATGCCAGGTAAGCAAAAGAATCAATTGGAAGGGCTTTTGGATTACGATATCGATTCTTTTCTAGTAACATTATATGAAGAAATAACCCCACCCCCTCCTCCGCTGTCCATAGCTCATATCTCTCTATCCGAGCTTCCGTATTATATCTATGCCATCCTGTCGACATACTATCCACACGTATCCCCATCCCTCGTCTACCGCATCCGGATTCTATCCATATCGCGTTCATTCATTCATTCCCCCAAAACATATAAATAGCCATAGCATAGTATTGTAAAACCCGTTTACGTCGACGGATACACGGCAGAATATTGTTTTTTATTTCCTTTTTCCTCTCTCCAATCCGATACACACTTCCAATATCCAGTATTGAAAAATGCTCCTCCCCTTCCCCCACGCTTTCTAATCCTCTCCCGTTCCGTTCCATATACTCCAGGGGTGAGGTGGGTGCAAATGCCAGCACACGCAGAAAAGGAAATAACCCGATACCAAATTAGAAGATATGGTCAACATATATCGTATAGGACGGAAACCACGCAAACAGCAATAAGAGCAAAGTGAGTCAAAAAAGCAAAAGAGAAAATACCAAAAGAGGTTAAAAGACAAAAATGATTGGGTGGTTTGATAAAGCAGGCACAGCCCACGAGAACATTCCTTCCTTCATCGGTTCCGAACCTTAGAAATACAAGATTGCTGCCTGAGCGCGGAGACTGGCTCCTTTGAGGAGTGGTGTAGAACATGATGGAAAAAGGCTGACAGATACAAAGACAAAGAAAACTTATGAATCACAGATTCATTCCTCGGTGATGAGTCAAAAAGCAAAATAAACTCCTCCCCAAAGCAGTATGTGATCCATCCCAAACACCAGGTATATGTCCTCTCCCAATGCAACAAAACAGTAGCGCAACAAAAAAAGAAGCAGTAACTCGTAACAAAATATCCAGCTCAAATAAAAATTACCATATTCATTGTTTCCACATCCCAACGCTATGCCTGTGTAAATGAACCGCTATGCAATGCCCAAAACGTTCAATGATCGTGTATCGTGATAGTTCTTTGTGTGCGTAGAGTGGAGGGTAAAATGCTTGTATATTCCTTCCTTCATGTCTTCGATAACTTCGTGAGATTTGTGACATCGCATGTTCGTTCGTAGATTGTATGGTCGTGCGCGAAATAGGTAGAAAGGTATCGAAAGAGAGAATTGACCTCGGCGGTCTTGCAAGAACTTCATGGCGCAGATGAAAATCTGATTCGATCATGACCGACAAGAAGGCGTGTAAGCTCCGAAGGTGGTGCTGTCGAAGTCTTTGCTCGGAAGGAGAAGAGATATTTGACCCAATGATTAAATTCAAAGCGCACTAGAGGTCGCGATTGCCATGAACATCCAGATACCGAAGACAGTATGTTTCACCGGCGGCTGCGTCGAGAGGATTGGGTCCGCGAGCTATGGCTGGCCGTGTAGTATCCCGAATCTGAGTATTGTTCCCGCGCCGACGAGTCATGGTAAGGTTGATGTGACGAATGCTTGTCGCAAGCGTAACCGACTAATACTGTTCTCTCTTGGATTCCGTGGCCCTGTGTGCCGTATGCCGCGCACATGTCGACACTGTGCTGGTAGTATAGGCAGCGGCAGACTGAATATCGTTCGACCACGAGATAACACATGACGACTGTCGATTGGGATAAGATGTAGGCGTAGGTGTAAAGACTCTGTGAGTGTGATGTGTGGTGGGGTTTGTATGATAGTGATGGAGGGGTAAGTCGAGTAAGTTGAGGAAGTATGATATGAAATGGACTGAGGTCAACAGGACTGAAATACAATGAAATATATTAACGAGTGGGAGAGAGAGACGGAAAGAGATGCCTGGACGAAAGAGGTCTAAACCTGAAAGGTGACGATTCTTGTGGTGCGGAGTGGGAGTCATTCATTGACAGCAGGAATATGACTGCCTTATAGTCTCTGCCACTTGATCGAGTTGAAGTCTTGCCGTTATAGAATAAGGCAACAGTGGCAGGCTGGTCAATGAACCTGCATGTAGTATATGCAGGTCAACAAACATGCAGCAAAGCTATACATGGGAGGATGAGGTGAGTCGTAGGCGCAGTAGAAAAAAGTTGGAAGCACATCTGCCTCAGTGACGATATTCTTGACAGGAAAAGAACAACCATGCCAAATCCCGAAAACGAGTCCCAAACGGGCGGTCTGCTACCACGAGGTGGCTTACCATTGCGTCGATAAGTTTGGCATGGGTTGGAGATGGCACAAGGCAAACCGGGGGTGAGGGGGGTTCTTCCAGAGGGCTGAAATAGTAACCTTGAAACGCGCTGAGTAAAGGCCTCAGCCTCGAAGTCATAGGAAGTACCTCAGCAAGATAGTCCCGAAAAATCGGGAATATTGGATCTGCGGAAGATCGATTTAGGTTAAGTCGAGCGAACTGGGATAGCAGAAAAAAGCTGCTAAGAGCTGCTAAGAGCTGCTAAAGAAGGAATAAAAAAGAGAGTAGGACTAGGACAAACATTTTGAAGGCTTAGCGACGTAGGGGGGGATAAGGGCTGTTCCAATCCATATCGCTTGCTTGAGAAGAAGAGAGAAGAGCACGAAGAGGCACGAGAGGATACCCGGGATCCACTATGGTGTTCCGGGGTCCCGTACAAATCGCCTAGTTGCCATGGGTTTGTGGGTTCATGGGCTGGTTAATGTAGGTGTTTCCATATCCACACAGAGGAAGGCCTCATAATAGGACAGATACGTTGCTTGTTTGGTTAGTATGTAGTGAGCGAGTAGCAGTTAGCCAGGGGAACCCAAAGAATGCCGGGTAAACGACGGGTTGTGTCTAGAGGTGCTCGGCAGCTCGAGAAGGAGAAGACGAAGACAAGAGCTAGTCGGTAAGCAGTAGTGAGAGTAAGTCAGTGTAAAAGTAGAACCGGCTAGGTAGAGATGGTGATAGTAGCCTTCCGGTGAGTGGTAGGATAAGTTTGGAATACATACCATACGGTCTATACCTAGTAGTTGGCTAGCTAGAATGGGAGGCCAGTCGTCGTGCGCTCGACTTTCATCGCGCGTACAGGTAGCAAATTGCCGCGAGTGCCAATGCAATCCCATGTCAAATGATGTGCAAGTGGCCCAAGTTGGAAGTCGGTGGTGAGTACATTCGGACAGATGCTGACTGGCCAGTCGAGCACGATAGGGATATGGGTGTGGTTACACTACTGCAAGTAAGGTACGAGGTCGGTACGGTACGAGGAAGCCAAGAATAATGGTTGATGATGTATATCCCAAGATGCTCAGCAAGGCAGAGTGTCAGGGGGGATGCAGGATACAGGATACAGGATATAGATATGGATGATATGGATATGGATATGGATCTGGCTGGGTCATCCCAGAGGTCGGACGGATGATGGACGGATGATGGAAGTGGAATACATTTGCGAGACGCAAAGGCGGATAATGGCAGTGGATGATTGGCAAACGTGCGATAATGACAACAACGACGCCAACAACGACGCCAACAACAATGCCAATGTCTATGATGATGATATTGATGCTGCTGCTGATTCTATTGTGGTGATAGTTTGGTGAGAATGTCAGCAACACAACAACACGACGGTTTTCCATCTTCTAATTTCAGCTGTTTATCACGCGGGATCTAGTCCCTTCCCGGCTTAGCCTGCTCAGATTTCACTGGCTAGCACGGATGAACTGCCCTACTTGGTATCAAGGCACGAAGTGTCAAATGTGGTTTTTGGTCGAGGCTATGTTTTTGCCAGGTGAAGCATCACGATACAAATAATCCCATTGGTCAAATAACGATCCCATTAACAACATACAAAGTACCTGCCCGTTCAAGCCGTTCTGGTCTAATTGCCCGGAAATCCTAATAACTGCGCCAGTTCTTCTCCCAGTGCCGACACTCAACTACCCTGGAACGCGGCCAACATTTGGTGCGGATATGGAAGCCGTTGTTGGAGCGATCCCGTCAGATTCCATCAATCATCTAATCGATCATCAACTACCGGACCGGACAGGAGAGGACAGATGGCATAGGCTGTGATACGATAGAGAAGGAGAGGTCGCAAAGAGCCTTGGATATCGCAGGAGATCGATCAGATGCCGTTTGACACAATAGCCAAGCCCAAACTTATTTTTGTATATTCCATCTGTCTATCTGTGTATCCGTCCATCTGTGCACACATTTCTACCTAGATGCAATGCAATACGCCGTCCACCCCAAACCACCACTGGTCTGCCATTCCGTTATACTACCCGAGTACACACGAACGTCCGGTATCCAGAAACGGATACGGACCTCCATGTCAACAAATCCTAAATCACAACCTTCACCGGACCTGTCCAGCTGAGCATCGTGACTTTTTGCTCCCCAATGTGGAAATTTTTACTTGAGCATGACTAGGGTGGAGGGGGTGGAGGAACGATGGAATAACAGCCGTAGG
Source organism: Clarireedia aff. paspali H2 (assembly GCA_026770245.1). Lineage (NCBI taxonomy): Eukaryota > Fungi > Ascomycota > Leotiomycetes > Helotiales > Rutstroemiaceae > Clarireedia > Clarireedia aff. paspali H2. The sequence goes on from JAJCXA010000017.1 coordinate 189,385, forward strand.
ATTTTCGATTATTGCGGATGCGATGGGATGGGATGGGATGCGATGGGATTCGGTGCAGTGCAGTGCAAAATGTATGCATGTATGCATTCATACTTACAGGGGAGCAGGCTACGACGGCCTTTCCTCTTTCTCTTTCTTTTCCTTTTCCCTTGCCCATCTTTATGAAATTCTATATTGATACAGCAGAACTGCCTCGGCAGAAGCGTCCGACCTTTTTCGAGGCCATTGAGGATTGTGATGGGATGTGATATGACTGTGATATGACTAAATAATTGTTCTTATTAGGCATTTTTCTGGTTTACACCTCTGTTTCTGGACATTTCCAATATCAATTGGTATCAACTGATATTGAAGGAGCGGCTAATGAGCAATTGACTTGATAGATCATACGAAGACACAGAGTACAATGGCTATGTTCCCTCGATGTTGCCAGCCCCAAAAAGCAGAGATGTCAAAGAAAGAGTCATGCCGAAGCGAGACAAAATAAGACAAGACGAAACCTCACCAGGCGAAACCTCACCAAACGAAACATATCCATGGAACCAGACCCCCATCTCATCTCGTCGCCTTGTGATATTCTCCGATAAACTAGCGTTCGACAGAGATGCCGTCTTATAGGTTCCAGATACGAAAAACTTGGTCGTAAAAGCATTTGCTATATACTACAGACTACAGACTACAGACTACAGACTACAGACTACAGACTACAGACTACAGACTATAGACTATAGACTATATACTACATACTACTGCCTACCTATCCTGTCCTATCCTGTCCTATCCTGTCCTATCCTGTCCTATCCTGTCCTATCCTGTTCTATCCTATCCTATCCTATCCGGCAAGTGACATCCGAAACCAGTTATCTCTTGGGAAGTCAGTTAGTTCCACTCACGATACCTTCATACCCATCGCAAAATCTGCCTTACGCAGACCTCAGGACACAGCCTCGCGCTAAAGCACTCCCCTATTCACCCCCAAAACTACATCATACAACTAACTAAACTGAGACCCGACCGCATTTACCTAATCCGGCCTTTTTTTCGTAAAAGCTTGGGTTCGTAAGGCGGCCAGTCAGACCGGTATGTAATTGATCACGTTTTCCCGCTTGCCGCTCGCATATCTGCAATCTAGCTGCTCCGCCTCATTGTGGCTACCATACATACATACAGCCAGCCAACAAGGGAGCTGACCCAGAAAATAATGGGGGATGATGTAGTAGCTGATGCGACTGTTATTGGTTCAATTGAATGATATACCTCCAGATCTCCATCGGGCCTCCCCGTGGACTTAACTACACTGCTTGTAAGTTACCAAACAAAAAGTACCGGAACGAAAGTAGCCAGGTAAGGATGACTAAGGCAACAATGGCAGCGGCTGCATAATGATGTCTCTTGCAACTTGCGAACGATTTGCGAATTGCGATATCATGGGATGGGATACGAGATGCGCGTGTTCATCTTCTCGGTCAAGTCATGATAGTTAGTGAGTCGGCATTCGGGATGATTACCTTTCCACCCTTTCAATTAACTTATTTCTTGATATTGCTCTAAAATATACGCAATACCTATACGATACAAGGGCAGGAGGGAAAAGTAATGGAATTCCATGGAAATAGTAAGTTAGACCGATGCTAACTGAGTAGCTGAAGGGGAAAAGAAACCAGCCGGTCATCATATATCATCTACCGGCCGATAGAAGGGTCCATCTCATCCCATCTCTCATCCCATCTCATCCCATCTCATCCCATCTCATCCCATCTCATCCCACCAGCTGTCTAGACCTTTTCAGCCACAAGCACGAGCACAAGCGCATTCGCAGCCGCAACCAGAAAACCGCCATTACTGACTTGCTTCCTTACGCACATAGCTTAGTTAGCTTAGTTAGCTCTTAGTTAGCTTAGTACAGGACAATAATTTCTCCAGCTCTAGTCCTAACCTCACAATCAATCAGGCATCGATCCAATCTCCTTTGTCTCCCTACCCCCTCTCGCTCGCTCGTTTATCTCATGTACATACATACATAATACATACGTACATACATACATACAAACCACAACGGTCAAGCTCCCCAAATCTTCAGCTTCCCAAGTACCCCACCACACCATACCACCACTACTCTAACTCTCTCCCTCTCTCCCTCTCTCTTTCTCTCTTACTCCATTCTCTCACCCCGCCGATCAAATCGCCACCAAGATGAACCTCACCTCACACACACACAGCAGCAAAATCCCAAGGCTGAAACCAACCAAGAGATCATCACTCTTTTCTAATCGGCGCGAATAACCCTCCGAATGCCTTTGCATTTACGAATGCCTTGTTACTTTTGCTTTTCTCTCGTCAATCATTCACTGACTCACTCGTCCTCTTTTTATGGAATAGTATGGAAGTATCAACGTATACATGTAGGCCTGGTATGCATATAGATTCGCTTCCTCATTCTCAATTGGGGTAATTACGACTTTGCATGCAAGCAGATTAAAAAAGTATTGATTGGTCTTGGTTTGGCTTGGCCTGACTAGATTAAGAGTAAGTATATATTGAAAGAGTCGCTGCTTTTTGAATATTCATTTTTGATTCCCTTGTACTCCAATCCACCCCATTACCCTCCCGAGGTTCAGGCTCGGTGTCCAGAAGAAGTAGAAAAGATGCGTGGGAACTAAATAGTACGTAGGATCTGTCTGTGTATCCATTCATCCATCCATCCTTGCTCAATTTCGACTCGATTAATTCAATTAGTACGGGAAGTAAAGCTGAAGGCTTAGGACTAGGCCTCGTCAATTACTCATTCGGTAGTTGATGAAGATATCGCCTCTCTTCCTATCCCTCCATCCCCCATCTTCCACCCCCCTTTCTCCCCCCCCCCCCTTCTTCCGCCCCCCCTCCTTTCTTTCTTTCTTGATTCTTTTCTCATAGAATTGCCCCGATGCCGAAAGCTCGAAGATCAGGTATTATTCTGCGCCCCACCTCCATCAGCAGAAAGCTTCAAGTTTTTGATAAACCAGTCTGAATTAGCATCCACCATAAAATTAGTGATATTGATATCATTCGTAGAAAGTTCAGGCATCTGCATATCCCCAACGCCTCCTGCGCCTCCCCCTCCCCCTCCACCCTGATTATTCGCAGAAGACGATGACTCTCCGGGCATCACCGGCAGTCTGGGTACATTAAAAAAGTCAAAGACATCCAGATACTCCAGCTCATTCGGCGCCGGCGTTCGAGCAGGCGTTATACTAGGCATCCGAGGAAGCCCTACGTATTTTGGTTGCCTGGAAATCAAAAAGTCCAAGTCGTATGCGCATCTCCGCATATCAGCCAGGATCTTAACCGACGAGGGAGTGACCCGTTCGCCGCTAGCGCCGGCAGAACTTTCGCTGTCGCGATGCTCGTCGAGAACGCGTTGGAGAATGGTGGTGTAGCGCTGCGCCACGAGCCAGTAAGTGCCCATTTCACGCAGCGTGTCGACGAAGAATTGGATTTGGGGGCTGAGTTTGTGTTCGATGGTTGAGCCATGGACGAGCAAGAGTCGGGCTGCGACCCAGAGTGTGAATGCAAATGGAGGACCTAGTTTGGGGAGCATCGCGTTCTGGACTACGTATCTGTAGGTTGTGTGAATCAGTATACGATGTCAAACGAAGGATGTGTGGCATTGCCCCGGTTGTGAAACAATCATGCCAATGTTTTGGATGTGAAGTTGAACGAGAAAAACAGTAACTTACTCGCCCAAAGCAGCAATATTTTCGACCGCACCATGGCAACGTTGACTTGCACTATAGGAAGGTGTGAAAATGTGTGATCTTGTTGTAGGATAGGCAGCCGATGAATGAAGCCTTATTACTGCAGTGTGATACGTTGCGTGTAGCATAACCCAACCGCAATTGATGGATTTATTGCTTCCTGGTTGAAAAAGCTTCGCCATGTTCCCGTAATCACCTGGCAGATTAAACTTCCATGAAGTAAGCATGTTGTCAAGTTCCCGGTATTCGCCTTGCCATTGCTCAACGTCGGACAATGCACTAATGTTTACCGGTTTCTTCAGGAACTTGTGAATCCTAGATAAGATACCCAGTATTTCAATATAGTATGAAAAAGTACCGAGATTTTCGGGCTTATCAACCTCATATTCTGTTCGTTCGCTCGTGTGAAACCATCGTGTTTGTACTGGCTGATTCTTGTTCCAAAGATCATCTCGACAAGGTAGCGTCCTATCAATCTCTTTCTCATCCAAGGCAAACTCGAAGGCGGTCGCAATTGTGGCATATCGATCTAGCAGATAAACCATCCAGAAGAGACGCCTTCGTGATTCCTCTTCAATAAAACTCTCTGGTTCGGGCAGTACCATAGCTCTTAACGTATAAATTGAAGGATAGTGTGGCGAGACAGAGAACGAAGTCGTTTCCACGGCAAGCCCCAGTTGAACTACTGCTCGAGTGATTAAGGCAAGCAGGTTCCAGCCTGGTGGACCGTTGCTACTTCCTACCAAATCCAGGGCTAAGATGACCAAAGCTTGCAAGGCTTTGACCGAAGAATTTTCTAGTCCATAGAGTAGAACCTTTTGCTTTGATATATCATGGTAATGTCCCCGTCTTTCTTCGGTCAATCGCGGATCCGTAGAGAATCTTAGTGTGGTGGCTACGATTGCATGCAGTAATATCTTATCTGCCTCTTCTAAAGCAGAGGGACCAAAGAGTGAATCTAGCGTAGATCTTCGGTGGAGAATCGGGCACCAAGTATTAACATATTTAAAGTATAGATCGACAAGCGAATACAAGAGGTCGTAGGGTGGGAGGGCATGATCGGAAGAAATCTCGCTCGAATTATGCGTAATATTCAGACTCGGAGATTGAAGAGACGGTTGATCTGTGCTGTAGAATTCTGGCGCCTGGCTGGTTGGTACTGAGGAGTGATTGACTTGTTGCATGTCCATGGGAATCTGCGGTCCCTGGTTCTGTTGTTGTTGATGATGAAATAGATCACCATGAATAGACGATATAGAAGGAGTAGGAGGCATCGGATTGCCAAAATCCATCGAGGCAGTTGACTGTCCGAAAGTCGAAGGTTTTTGAAGAAAGAGTGCCGTCTCTGCACGAGGTATGTGACCAGATCGATGATTAGGTAAAGCTTCGGCCGGCTGGAAGCTCGGGATGCTCTGAGGTGTACCATGATCGCTTGGAAGACTGTTGGTCGTACGACCAAATGATGACTCCAAAATCTGTGCATGCGAACGTAGAATATCCTCAAGCCGGTCCAGTCTCTGTTCCAACTCTCGGCCATACCCGGCTCTCAGTCCAGGCTTCTTGCGTTCCTTGTATTCACAAGTTTGGCCATTACGGCTGCACCATCCGCAAGATGGTTGTCCACGATCACATTTGACCTGCTCTAGTCAGAAATGGGCAACACTATTATACTATCGACTGGTGGGGCTGCATTCTCATCTTCATTGTGCAATAAGAGAAGATACTTCTTCTGCATGACGCATGCAAAACGCTTGTCGCAAGCCAATGTGCCGGCATAAAGGCAATCAGAGTTTCATGGGGTTATCAAACAAACAATCACAGTGATAGCATGGACCTGTACCTTTCTTTGCTTACATAGCTCGCACCTTAGACGAAGTGTCAGCCAATCATTTCTTGTATTATCTGTAGCATTGGTGGCAGGATCTTCATCCGCTTCCTTGACTGGTGATGATTCGAAATCTGGATCATTGGAGTGAGAAGACATGATTTCTTACGAGACTGAGATTGGCCGACGCTGCCTCTTTCGAGGACCGTCGCCATTTGCATCAAGGCTGTCATCCTCTCCGCTATAGTAGTGTTCATTGTCGCCATCACTCTCGGGCTGAGTTGCACCAGAACGCAGGGACGTTCTCGGTGATTGTTGATTATCCATAGAAGATAGAAGCCGAGCTAGATACCGAATCTCGAATTGAAATGTTTGGTGACTGCGAGCCCACAATTCTGATGTATTTTTCGGTGAAGCTGGGTACGAGGGGACCAGCTCGGTGTTAAATCAGCGAAGATATGTGGGTCTTCCCCGGGTATCTGAAGAAAAATCTCACAATGGAGTAGCACGTGCAATTAGTCTTGGTTTGAGTCTGGAAGAAACCGAGGGAACTCAATTAGGAAATATGGAGATATTGGAAGAGACCAGGTACTGAGGACGGGTTACAGCAAACCATGCGTCGATATACGATATGCCGGCCGCAGCCTTCCTGTTCTGCAGCGATGAGAACGGACGAAAGGCGTATGTTGTTGGATGTGACCTATCAATTGACGACGGCTCGCGACCGTGTATGCGAGGAGTCAATGGCGGCGACAATGTATTACTGCAGCTCACACTTCAGTCACCGATAATGAGAGGAGAGATTGACCAGTCCCAGGTTGTGAGCAGGGCTGCCGAGACATTGTGGGGTAGCCCCAGACGGACCAGATGACGACTTGGGTAAGGTAGCTCGACAAGGAAGAGGAGATGATAGTCGGCCGACCAACCGACCGACCGACTGGGTGAAGGCAACGTCGGATATGCGATTCCTTTCTTTCTAAGCACAATGCACCGCCAGTGGCAGAAGGAAGTGCCGTGCCAGTATATTGTTCCAGGTGCTGATGCAATTCCAAGCCACGCCGTTATGGGTGGTGTTGATAGTGACAGTGATGCGAAGGTTGCTGTGGAGTCGACTTCGATGTTGCCGAAACCAACGCGCGCATAAACGAAGTCGAGCAATTGAAATCCGGGAGAAGAATCGCAACAATCTTCGAATGAATCAGAATTCTGCAACCATCAGTCCGTCGGAACGCCAAGACATGATGGATAGATCACTTCCAACCTCGAAACTACCAAGATTGTCTAGGCACGAGACTATCTCACATTCTTCCTATCCAAAATAGCTCGGTCAATATTCTCCCGGATCATCTGGAGCAATGGTTGCCCCCACCGGGGTGCTGCCATCTCTTTTCGCATCCACGATGTAAGATCTTGGGTTTATTCCCCATCAATCACGGACAAGCGATCATATAATCTTTGTATTCCCTTGGAGCATAGATTCATACTTCTTTTCCTTCAACCCTTAGATCATCGTCGATTCCTCTCCGTCATACACAATGACTTCCTCTTCGTCAGCTCGCAGTTTCCCCTCTATCAAGGCAATCAGAACATTTGTCGTGGATGGTGTAGGCTCTGGAGGAGATTATCACAATGTCAAAGGTGGTCACTGGTAAATTTGACCACATCTCATATTACTATTGGCGCTGACCGTGAACAGGTTGATTGACACATCGATTTCCACGCCTATGTCAAGATGGGAGAAATATCGAGCGTCGAGAACAAGTTGGGGTATCAACGTGCTGGGTTCCTTTTGCGTTGAGATCGAAGGCTCTGATGGCACAGTTGGGTTTGCTACTGGATTCGGAGGTATGTTTACCTTGCATAAGAATAACAACCAATGCTTATTTATATTTTTTTCCGCAGGTCCGCCGGCATGTTGGCTTGTCCATCAACATTTCGAACGATTCTTGATTGGTGCCGACCCGAGAGATACGAATCATCTATTCGAACAGATGTACAGAGGTTCAATGTTTTACGGTCGAAAGGGTCTTCCAGTGGCCGTTATTTCTGTTATAGATTTGGCGATATGGGATTTGCTCGGCAAGATCAGAAATGAACCAGTATACAAGATGATTGGAGGGGCTACAAGGGACAGGTTGGACTTTTATTGCACAGGACCAGAACCTACAGCCGCCAAAGCTATGGGATTTTGGGGTGCTAAAGTTCCCTTACCATTCTGTCCAGAGGAAGGTCATGCCGGCCTCAAGAAGAACATCGAGTTCTTGAAAAAGCATCGAGAGAGTGTAGGACCAGACTTCCCACTCATGGTTGATTGCTATATGAGTCTTAATGTCCCTTACACAATTCAAATCGCAGCTGCCTGCAAGGACTTGAATATCAACTGGTGGGAGGAATGTCTTTCTCCAGATGACACGGATGGATTCCACCAAATCAAGCAAGCTCATCCACAAATCAAATTCACCACCGGAGAACACGAATACTCAAGATATGGATTCAGAAAGCTCATTGAAGGCCGAAATCTAGACATTATTCAGCCTGATGTGATGTGGCTTGGAGGAATGACCGAGTTACTTAAAGTCGCGGCAATGGCAGCTGCATACGACATTCCAGTGGTGCCTCACGCAAGCGGTCCTTACAGCTACCATTTCGTTGTTTCGCAAACAAATTGCCCGTTTCAGGAATATCTCGCTAATTCTCCGGATGGAAAAAGTGTACTACCAGTTTTTGGAGACTTGTTCCTGGATGAACCAATACCCGAAAAGGGATATCTTGATGTTTCGCAGCTGGATAAGCCAGGATTTGGTTTGACACTTAACCCGGCGGCTAGACTTATTCCCGCGCGATATCTCTTGACGCCAAATCCAGAGCGACCTCTTGGTCAACCGGCGCCGGAGCAGAAGAAGCCAGTAGAGGATGTTAAGGCGAATGGCGTGACAGAAGGAACTGCTTCATAGCAAGGATCAATATTTGGTTATTTTGAATCACTTATATCTTAACTGCCGTTTACAGATTACAATGCCTAATTATTTCAAGCTCATTCACTACAGTTTTCCAGAATAATGCACCGCATGATCTTTGTGAACATTGAGGGGTAGCATCGGAGCTTTACCCCACAATTCGGCTTGACCACCATCTTCGGTCGTCATTGTATCGAACCACCGAACCGCGGGGTCCGTGAAATATTGACAAGGGTCTAGATTTTAGAGCTATTGCATAAGTCACCAGAAAAAAATACATTTTACATTTCGCAATCATATGAAAGCACAAGGACTATTCTTTCCCATTGCTTCAGGTACAGCTGATCTGACATCCTTCTTGTATCTTCAAACCGCAAGTTATCAAATGTGCTATACCTCATAGACTCTGCTCACACGACTTTGACCCGCCATAGGCACCCCTCTCAAGCTTCCACAGCTCCCAAGTTCGTACTGTAGACACAGTAGACCCTATACACTATCAATAAAAAAGAGAATATGAAAGGCGTGCACCTTCTCGCCGGCAAAACAGCCGCCATCACAGGTGGAACAACGGGCAGTGCGTCTTTCTTCTTATCTCTCTCTCTTTCCCTCCCTTTCACACATGCCCATCCTCTGCTTCCCACCCTCTGCTTCCCACCCTCTGCTTCCCACCCTCTGCTTCCCACCCTCTGCTCCCATCAAGGCTTCAAACTAACAATTCCAGTTGGCCGTGCAATTGCCCTTCTATACATCCGCCAAGGCTGCAACGTAGCCATCAACCACCTCGCTCTCCCCTCCGATGCCCAACATCTCGAATCCCTACTCTCCGAAGCCTCCACCATCAAAAAAGGAGATCCCGAAGCAGGAACGCTCATCGAGGTTGCCGGTGATGTGAGTAAGCCTGAGACGGGGAAGAAGTTGGTGGAGAGAGCGGTGGAGGAATGGGGTCGATTGGATGTGTTTGTTAGTAATGCGGGGGTTTGTCGGTTTGCGGAGTTTTTGGAGTGAGTGTTTTTATTTATTTATTTATTATTGTTATTATTTGACTTGTATGAAGAAAGGATGGAAGGGGGTAGGTAGACTGCGAGAGTGGCAAGGAACAAAAGGTTGACGGAGATGAAAGATAATGGTTGATGGCTGATATAATGGATGAATAGATTAGATCATGATCTCTTCAGCAACACAGTGTAAGCACCTCTTCCCCATTCATCCCTCTATTGTAAACAACCTCACCTAACACCCCATTCCCCCAACCAGCCGCACCAACCTCGACGGCGCCTTCTACAGCTGCCAATCCGCCGCCCGTCAAATGGCTCTGCAGCAATCTCCTCCTGGCGGCTCCATAATCGCCATATCCAGCATATCCGCGCTCGTTGGCGGCGCCCAACAAACACACTACACACCCACGAAAGCGGGAGTTCTCTCCCTTACACAAAGCATGGCTTGCGCGTTGGGTAAATATCATATCCGCTGTAATGCTCTGCTACCGGGGACTATAAGAACACAGTTGAATGAGGAGGATCTGGCGAATGATGAGAAGAGGAAATATATGGAGGGAAGGATACCATTGGGTAGAACGGGGGTGCCGTCGGATTTGGCAGGGCCGGCGGTGTTTTTGGCGAGTGAGGAGTTGAGTGGGTATGTGAATGGAGCGCAGTTATTGGTTGATGGGGGGTTATTTGTTAATTTGCAGTGAGTTGGGCTGGTGAAGGACTTGTGAATGAAAATAAAGCATATTTGCATGTGAAAATCGCTTTGTGCAAACTTAGTGAAGTGATTTCGTTCATATATATCTTCTATCCTATATACCGGTACCACCCATATATATTGTACAATCACCTGTACAAACACCAAAACACCAAAACACCAAAACACCCACCGTTCCTACAATACAAAAGTAATAATAAGCCACCTATACTGCCCATCAATTCGATCGTAAATCCATCATATCTCATGATATCGTACGCAAAACCTCTATCCAATCCATATACATGACTTTGCATGAAAACTCTCCCCAACAAAAAAATACATCAAGAGAACCAAGATTCTTACCCAAATGGACGTAATGATACCATTCCATTCACTATTCCCTAATAAAAAGCCATCTTCACAGAACACCCCAAACAGCAGCCACCACTCCCGCTGCCGCGACCACCGGCCGCGCTCTCCCCGCACCACACCTCCCGCACGGCGCCCCAGCTATCTCTGTTCCTCCCGGAAGAAGTGGTTTGTGCCTAGATAACTTCATCAGCGCCATCTTCCTTTTCACTTCCTCATTTTCATTGTGTTCTTCTTCTACCTTCTTTCTATCTTCTTCTCTCCCCAGCCCTCACAAATAGCCACACAATCCAAAGACACAATCATGAAAAAAGCAACTTACCATCCGCAATGCTCATAAGTCTGTATCGTAACGCAGCTCCAATAAGTAGTTAGGTGGTATTTCTGTTGCAACTCGATATCCTGCGCTGTAGGCGCGGCTGTGATAAGAGGATTAGGCTGGAAATCCGTTGTGCGGCTTGGATACGAATTTGAAGTGCTTGTTCCATTCCTGGGCGAGGAAGAGAATCTGGCAGCTGACGGAATCGTCGTGAGTGTAGCTGTCGCGGTCGCGGTCGCTTTTGCAGTAGGCGCGGAAAGTGATGAGGCGAGGAGGAGAGCAGGTAGTAAGAGGAAGGAGAGGAGTGTGATAATGGATTTCATCTTCGCTTCATAGGTTGATGTGGAATGGAGTGGGAAGTGAAGTAAAGTGCAGCCTTTTCATTTATATAATCCAGGCCTGTCAGCGCAATACGGCTTGCTGCGGAAGCTGGATCCCTGATTGGCGGGGTAGATTCTACGCAATGGGGCGCAGATTGATGGCTTTCCTTTTCTTTTCTGCGATGTACGTAGGTCGATGTGGTAACTTCTTATCTGAGATAGAGTGTGACCACGCAGGACTGTATAGAAAGACTTGTATGTGTTTGTGACAAGAAAAAGATCCGAGAAACTTCAGACGTGCTTTTTGCGTGGACGAAATATAGCATATAAAAGTTGCTGTCATCAGGCTAATGATATCAGGGGGTACAGCACAGACGATGATTCCTTACAGCTTCTTGAAATCACACTTGCGAATCAATTGATTTCGACTTGAAACAATTCATCAAGAGAAGGGTATTTTCATGTGTTGAAACAAAAGAGACGAACGGTCGTAGAAAGCAATTCGTTCTGGAGAAGTCCATCCGGAGACCAAGATTCAACGAGAGCCAATACATTGACCGTGCCGACGTTTCCCGAAACCGTTAATCATGTTTACGACATCATAAGTTAATACTCACCCACAATGTGAGGAACAGCATGAGCGTATTCCCACCGACACCAAAAGGTATGATGAGGATTATTTAGGGAGGCATGCAGCCAGAAAGCATTCGTTGGACATGGAGGATCCGACGAACAAGAAGAATAACAGCTGAGCAGGCTCCCGCGCTCGAATCTGCGTCTGGACACAACCTACTGAATCCCGAGCGGAGGATCCGAGAAGTGAGGGTGTCATAACGACAAGCCAGAACTATGTCTGGACTTTCACTTTGCTGACGCCGGACTTGTAGATGGCGCGCAACTGGTGACACGTTGTCGACTGGTAAGAAAGGACTGCCGACAGGAGAGAAAACGGTTGTGGGGGAGGGGACTTGGGGTACATCGTGGGTTATGTAAGCATGCTCGTACGGACTAGCGTGGCGTGCGTGGTTATTCTTCCGTGTCTTCGCGCGGAACCACGTTCATTCATCGCGCAATCCGAGTGGTCCAAAGGAGCTCGACAACATCGGACAATGGCATAACCAACCAAATGAAGCACGCGACAGTTCAACTCATTCTTAAAGGCCACCCACCGCGAAGATTGCGACCAATTTGCTCTTGCTTGTGGTTCCAGATGGCTCTAAAAGCCTTCGGATGGCCTTGGTAGGCAATTCCTCAAGACGAAGGAGGTTCCATATCATATCTACCATCTGCCATGTGTGCCCCATGGGAAAAGTAGACTGAGGGACCTCCGACACGGATCTTTTCTTTCCTGTTATCTCTCCACCATCCCCCTCCCCTTTACGTCGGGAGTTTCCCCATTCAATCCTCTCGTTTTCTCCGTTGCACACTTAAGATCTTACAATCTTTCTCTCGTGCTTCTTCTATTGTTCTCTGTTCTAGAGCCCTTGCTTCTCTGGTGTACGTAACCGGACCTTTCTCCTGGAGCACAAGACCAAAAGTCAGATTACTTAAATACCGCAATTTATAATGCCTCGTCCAGCACACCCACCTACTCCAGCTTCCTCGACGGAAATCAAGAGCAAAGATGGATCCAACTATTCTTCTCTACAGATGTCGTTTGAACTTCCTCCGCCTGCTGTAGCAGAAATGGAGTCTCGCCCTTCTAGCTCATCCACAAAAGCGTCATCCGCTTCCTCTTACCACCCAGCATCTCCAATCTCGCCCGCGATTCCTGCGAGCGAAGCTGTCAAACTTCGTCGACGTTCTGCCACACAGGTAGCTACAAAAGACTTATTTGCACTGCCTCCGCCACCCACACGGTCCCGAAAGATTATACAGATGAAGCCCCGTGGAAATGCAAGTGAAACAACGGATACATCTGCGCAAAATGCCAAGACTGGTGGAAAGCCTGCAGCGGTGACACCCAAGAAGAAGCAGCCTTCCTCGACAAGTGCCGCTGGGCGAAAGATCGCTAGAAAAACAGCCCACAGTCTAATTGAGCGACGACGGAGATCCAAGATGAACGAAGAATTCGGGGTACTGAAGGACATGATACCAGCTTGTACCGGAGAGATGCATAAGCTAGCAATTTTGCAGGTGAGTTGTAGCTACGGTGTGCGTCTCTCCTCGAACTAATCTATCACAGGCCTCAATCGATTATGTCAGGTACCTGGAGGACTGTGTCGCCAAATTGAAGGCCGAGAACAGTCGCAGCAATGTCCCCTCAGCCACCGAGGAGTTTGCATTACCTCCTTCTGCTCATAGAGGTAGTTATGCTCAGTCGCGTCACTATTCAGCAGGAGATGATGAGGAAGAACAAGAACAAGAGGATGTTGATATGGCTGGTTCCGACGATGGTTCAGTCAGTTATGCTACACCCACTGCAAATTCTTATCAAGCTTCACCAGCTATTCTACCAGAAGATCCTCGTCATCGACAGAATTCATATTCGTCCGTCTCGACAGATCATCGCCACTACTCTATCAGCACTTCCGCTACAACTTCTCCAGCATTGGGTCCGTCAGCATATGACTATGCCCGAAGTTTAAATTCAATTGGTTCGGCATTGACTAGCCCGGCGCTCATCCCGCAACGGGATATGGATGAAGAGGCTACAGCTGCATTGCTAATGCTGAACACTGATCGTAGAGGCACTTTCAGTGGTGGTAGGGGTATGAGTGTGAAGGATTTACTAAGCTCATAGACATATTACTTTCTCTTTCGCTCGGGTTGGTATCAGGTCTATAAAATTGGAGTTTTGGAATGGAGAAGGAAGGGCTGGGTAATGATTATTTGCTGGACAGCATTCTATTTGGCACTTTTAGCTATTTAGTAAGACTATGGATTCAGCTTTCCTGTACAGCGGTTGACTCAATTAAGTACATCGTAATTACTACAATTACTACATTCAAAACCACGCCTCCTTTCATACCGGCAGGTTGTGGCTAGTGGGAATGTCGTGGGAGGTGTATATCATAATTCTCTTAGAAATGGTTCAAGATGCGTATCTCACACCAGAGTACAACTATGCATGAGGAAACTACAATGACTCGGATGATCTGAGCAGAGCAGAAGAGTGAGTTGTGCAGTACGCTACTTACACCACAGAACCAGAGAATCTACCATTGATCTTTGACCTCATTTTATTGGTAGCGATTGGATTCGCATTCCTTCAACGTTTTGATTATCTGACATGCGTGTCTTTAGATCCAGCCGATTGGCTATGTTATGCGTAGCGCCAAGGCATTCACGTACTCACCCGCTTGTCCCGTAGATCTCAGCGGCGCAGCTCGTATTACCTTCCCCGCCTTGGTAAGGCTATATATCTCAATAGGCTACCGTCCGAACCACGTTGAAGTGCTCGTCAAGGCCTCGGACTATTTCCATTGTATTTATTTCAAGTGAAGTATTCAGAACCGGGGCTTAACGATTTCCACTCTCTTTACTTCGAGTGAAGTATCCAATTCCAAACGTCAAAGATCATATCACCTACAATTATGTCTCCCTACGACGATTTCATCAACGTCACCACGCATCCCATCGATGCCCCAGCCAATACGGCAAACTATACTGTTCCACGAGACTTCTACGACCACAGCTCTGCAAAACGCCCACTCACACAAGCCACCCTCGCCAATTCCATCCATCTCCACTATCCCAATCACCATCTAACCACCACGCAAACTAACCTCATCTCCTTCGCTGATTCACGTGATGATATATCCTACACCCCTCACGGCAACCCCAACGATTTCCTCATCGAACGCAATTTCATACCGCCTGCGCGCCGCTACGGCGATGAGAAAGCTGGTTCTTTTTATGATTATGTTCAGTTTGCTTGTTACGATTACTCCTTCAAGGATGCCCAGTTTTTGGTGTACACTGCAGAGGGCGACTATACTGCGTACCTAAAGAAGCGACTGACGTATATATTGGTTCCGCCTAGCAAGGAGTCGGTGGCTATGACCGCTCAGGAAAAAGAGGATGCGCAGAAGAAGACGGATGATTTGATAGTGGCGGCTACGAAGTGGTCGTTGGAGCTGCATGATGAGGTATTGGTCTTTGATGGGGGATGGTGGCAGCCCAATAAGGAGTTGTGGGATAATGTGCAGAAATCGAGGTGGGAGGATGTGATTTTGGAGGAGGAGAAGAAGAAGGCATTGATTGGGGATGTGACGGGGTTCTTTGATGGGGAGGATAAGTATAATGAGTTTGGGGTGCCGTGGAAGGTAAGATTTCCCCCTTCTTTTCGTCCACTTTGCACTAAGATGCAACGGAGATGAGTACGAAGTACTGAGACTAGAATAACTAACATCTCCAACCAGCGAGGCATCATATTCTACGGTCCACCAGGCAATGGAAAAACCATCTCAACCAAAGCCCTCATGCACGACCTCACCCTCCGCACCTCCCCCACCGTCTCCTCCCTCTACGTAAAATCCTTCCAATCCTTCGCGGGCCCCGAATACGGCATCCGGCAAATCTTCCTCAAGGCGCGCCAAATGGCTCCCTGCCTGCTCATCTTCGAAGACATCGACTCCCTCGTCAACGTCGCCGTGCGCTCCTACTTCCTCAACGAAGTCGACGGCCTGGAATCCAACCACGGCATCCTCATGATCGGCAGCACGAACCATCTCGAGCGCTTGGACCCCGGTATCGCAAAACGTCCGAGCCGATTCGACCGCAAGTATTTCTTCGACGTGCCGAATCGCGATGAGAGAGTCCAGTATGCGCGGTATTGGAAGGCGAAGCTGAAGGAAAATAAGAAGGTGGAGTTTCCCGAGGCGATGGTGGGCCGGGTGGCGGATATCACGGGCGGGTTCAGTTTTGCGTATATGAAGGAGGCGTTTGTGGCGGCGTTGTTGGTTATTGTTGCGAAGACGGATGGGGAGATGATGCAGGGTTTGACGAAGGAGAGGGATGAGTTGAAGGATAATGTTCTTTGGTTGGAGTTGAAGAAGCAGGTGGAGAGTTTGAGGAAGGAAATGGAGGAAGAGGGTGAAAGTAAGGGGAAGGGCTTGAATATGAGCGCTTTCTATTCGGCCTTGAGCCCGCCTGAGAGTGACGGACCTGCACGAGCGAGATTGGGCCTTCACAATATGGAGAATGCCATGTCGAGGCCTTCGTAGAAATCGGTGGGATACTGGTTATATGATAGATACACGAAATACAGGATGTTTGCTTTAGAGTGCTCTTCATTGGCATGTTTCGCATTGACCTACTCTTTCTTCCCCTCAAATCCTCATCGGTTATTCTGCAGCGTCAATCTGTAAAAGAAAATCGTGAGTAGATACGTAGTCTTCCAGCCCAAATCGTTGTCTCATTAGATATTAGAAGTATTAAGTAAGTCTCTCCTCTGAGGTTCGCACAAGCAAGCTTCCTCAAGGACATAGGTCGTAAAAACAAGGGTATCTCGAATATAAGTAGCAAATCCACCTCCAAAACCAAATCTCTTCCCTCCTCATGATGTATCCTTCAATCATTCATCATCCAAAATACTGTTAGCCAGTCTCCCGAAGAATGGAACTTCGCAGCGATCTAATGTATCCGCTACAAGGTCTTATTAGCTACCACGAGCCTAGCTTGTAGAGCGAATGTAGAAGACTTACCATCTAGATATGCTCGTCTAGTCAACCATACAATGAGACCTGCATCTACTATGAACAACAGCCATGACGTCGTTACACCTATTGACACATAATTAGTATCCTGGTAACCGGAAACTCAATCTGGGATGCGAGAAACATCCATCGGGAACTTACTCCAAGAGAACACCAAATGTACCACAAACATCGGACTAAACAGCAACGCAGACTGCCAAGCATGAAACCTATAAATACTCGATCAGTCCATGTCCTTGCTCCAGCACATCATAGCCCCCTCAAATCCTCATAAAAAGCATATCTCCAGGGTCCACCTCATGAACCCCTCACCCCGTCGCAAAGAACCACATACCTCACATAATCACTCTTCCTCTCCAGAATCAACAATAACACCCCCCCGACAGGCGGCAACAATAAATATGCCAAACAAGCCTCATAATCCAACCTCAGCGGCAAGCTCGTCTCAAACTCATGCAAACCCTCTCTTCCCCCCCCTCCTCCTCCTCCACCTCCAGCGCCATCAACCCCTCTTTCCAAATCCGGGAAATACCCATTCCGATCCTGACTTTGCGCCCAAGGATTTACAATCCCATGCGCCTGTGCTTGTCCCTGCGCCCCTCCGTTCTTCGCGATATTATTACTCGCGCTTTGTAGAAAAGCGGGACTGCGCACACCGGGGGAGAAGGAGCGTCGGGTAGGTGACATGGAGGGTCGTGGAGAGGAAGTCGAGTTGCGCGGGGAGGGGGAGAGCGCGCGTGTGGCTTCGGGGGATTCTTGGTAGGGTGCGAAATCCATATTTCTTTCTTTTTCTGTCTTGCAGTGGAAGTTCGTTTATTCGATTAGAACTTAGGGAGTCAGGATCCGACTATACTCAATATCTAGGGACGAGGGGAAGATGATTGGAAGTTTGGTTGGTTGTGAATTTTCAGGAAACCATTTATTTACACGTAGGTAGGCAGGCAAGTAAATAACAAGATGGAGAGTGGGGGGTGCATAGGAAAAGAAAGAAGAGAAAGAGGGGAATATGTCTCAGATGTGATGTGTGAGTGTGGATAATGCCGAATTTATGGAATCGTATAGCAGAGCATATCGGAGGGTAGAGTGGAGCTTGGGCCGATTGTGGATTGATAGTAAATTACCACCTTAATTATGAGGCATCTATGCGGGACACTCGTGAAAATGAAAGCAAAGACCAGATCAAAAGAGGTTCCGGCGGGGTGGATACCCGCTCAATAAATCCCCGTGGAAGATATTTCTTGGCTACGACTATGGTACTCGCAGATCAGATCCTCAATTTAGCTCAACAATGCGTTGATTTTTAAGAAATAATAGAACTCCCCTCAATACTCCGCCTGTATCTCGGTCTCGGTATCATGCACGTTCGACCATGATTGTGTTCATGTTGGCTTGGTGTCGCAGGGCCATACAGTAACTGAAGTCGAAGCAGTGGAACGGTCTGGAATAAAAAGAAAGCCAACAATAGAAACCATGAACATTCAATTCGGCCAAAGTCCAACACTAACGGCGAATGATGCCGTCTAATATAAAACTCCTTAACTTGCTCGCGAGGAATCCATAACCCATGACCCTGTATCCATATACGCTTTCAATCTCCATTCCTCAACACCGTGCTCCCATGCAAGATGCTCTTCTCCCAAAGAAGGGGCAAAATCAGATCCAGTTGTATTCAAATGCCCATTGTGTCCACGTTTTCCATGGTGTCCATGATTTCATAATTCATCGAAATTCCACCGCAGCGAAACAACCCCTATCCTCAATGTGTTTCAGTTCTAGCTGCTGGAATCTAGGTAGGATGTCAGTCAGGGCTGCAGGTTCATGTGTTGACATAATTCTTACTTTTCGCTCTTCGCGTGAAAATATATACCACTAACCCTCCCTTCAACCTGGTTGAAGCAAATATAGTAAAATCCTTCGAAGCTAGCACCACTGATTGTCCTCACACGGTGATCTGGTACCAAAAAGTGCTCCTTCCATCTCATGAAGATATTTTCTCGTTGTGATAAATTTGGGATATGGCAGTTGCCTTTTCTCGCAGATTTTTGAAAAGGGCGGAAAGCCTGGAACTTGGCCCAGTGTGTCAAATCAACTTTGTCCGTCGATCCCCAATCTTCATGCTGTGTGAGAAATGAATATTTCGACCCAATTATCTCTCCTTCGAAGTATGTCGTTAGGGTTGGATGGTCTTCGGTCAAACCTATGAGGATTTTGTTAGACTACCAAATCTTGCACCAAAAAGTGATCGACATGACAAACCCTGTATGCGTAAATAACCGCATAGAAATGATTCTCTCATATCCACATGTTTGATCTCAACTTGGACGTCATAAACTTGTCGTTCAGATTGTTGAGTGCCATGAAACTTGCTACCAGGCCGTAGTTTTGATGGAGAAGATGGTATGAGCTGAGAAAATGATTAATACTGTTGATGCCAACGTAGGTATTTCCCATATGCACTCACTCTGACATTGGAAAAATCATAACCTAGAGAAGGAGATCCTAGGTGAGGATTGGTGAGAGCAGGTAATTCCGGTTCTTCATGTTTATCTCCTTCCACGCTCACAGGAGAGAGCATATCAGGGCCAGTAGTATCTTCGTCTATATCCATTCGTTTATTATTCTCTTGATAATTAAGGCGTCCCTCCGTTGAACCGCCGTCTTGCGAATCATGAGGTGGCGGCGTCGGTCGTTGAAGAATCTCTGGAGCTATAGGTCGTTCCTCAACTGTACCATCCATCTCTGGCAATCTCCAGTTCGATCTGTCATCCTCAGGCGGGCACGAAGTGTGCTGCGATATGGTGTCTCCAACGCTGGACTCAGTATTCGAAGGGGTGGGCATTTGATCGCGCCGGGGCCGGCCAGGCAGTTGAAGGAGAAAAAAATCTAATGATACAGAGGAAAAATGAAATGAAATAAATCAGACGTTTAGATGAACATGACCGGGTTTGTTCGAATTGAAATGGGCTTTGACGGTATCGAAAAGATGGAAACCTGGAAGAATACTGTACGATAAAGTAGGTATGGATCGGAGCAATGCCATGCGATTGGATTGTTTTCAGACTAGACCAATTGAGCTTAGTGCGCAGCCTCGTTCTCTTCCCCGCAGGAGATATAAAAAGAAATTGATAGGAAATCTTCAAGATGTGGATAGCACACCAAGAAACGCCTTCAGATTACTCAAGACGAGGATGGGTTTAAGATCAAGTCGATCATGGAAACTTTTTAGCTGTGCTGGTTAGTATCTGGGACGAATGACTTGCATTCCACCTGGTGCATCGCTTTACTCGTTTTGCAACATGGAAACTGGAAGTCGGATGGATTTCTTCAGGGAACTTTGTACTCGGGAAGCCGAGAACAGGTAATCGTGGGTGCAAATCTTCGATTGGCACACCGGGTTATCTGGGCTCTTCCGTTGTGTGAAACGAGGCATGCTCTTGTTACAACGTGATGCTGGTGTTACAGTGAAAGGGCGGCTGATCTTAGTGGCTCCGCAAACTTTGGATATGCTCTTCTGGCCACCGTATAGCAAAGAATCTGTAGAGATTAATGAGTCGATGGACGGCCTGAGGGGCCAGATTCCAGACCGCGCACTGAGAAATGAAAAGAGACATCTTTTGTGAGTAATTACAGCATGAAACAAAGTCATTGACGTTCAACATGCAGATCATAATTAGCCAGAGCTCGCTGAAACGACCACATGTAACCGAATCGACAGCATCATCATTCGCATCAAACCTGAAAGATGGACGAGAATAGTGCCGATTCATAGCTTTGTTCGCCCAGAACACTTGGAGAATCATTGCTGGAAGATGATATTCAATTTTCCTAATCTCCTGGTATCCTTTTGTCTGCAGATATCTAACGCCTTACTCCCAAACTTCTCTCAACCTCTCTATACATGAAATTTAGATCGGCTTGATCTTGAAGTGCAGAGCTATCAATGAAAACACCAATGCTTTCAGATCTTGCACAAGATAGTAGAATACTCGAAGACCTTCGGGATCCTGGGATTCTGTAACGTCGACTAGCGATCCAATTTTGGCGGTCTGTAAATCATTAGTAGCTGGATGGATTGATGTAAAATAGCTCATACCTCAAATGAGATAAGTTCACTGCCCATCTTGATCTCTAATTCCTGACGTCCATCTTTATTCTTTTGTGGCCATTTGCTATCATCTTCCCTATCCAAATGTGAGTCCTATTGCGCGAAAACATCGAAATCCGGAAGACATACTTCATGATCTCACTTGTCTTGATGATTCGTTTGATCTCTTCAATCATCAACGAACTTACACACACTGCGCGTCCATTGAGTCAGCCATGACACTTGGTTCTGCATGGCAATGCATGGCATTCCACGTACTTTCTTTTCGAATGAGGGAGTCATTCCGGTAATTGGAGTTATTCGCATAACGTGCCGACGCGCTTCTTCCGTCTCCTAGTACCCGGAAGTCGAACTCTAGAGTAACCATCAGTCGATGCGCGCTCCGCAGAAAGCTGTCAATGCTCACCCAGAAATTCGTGACCGTGTCGGCCATTGTGTCCAGAACTGTTATGGAAAATGATTAGGATTTGAACATGTGTAAAGTCATAAGAAGAGGGGCATTTACTAGTATCGAATATAAAATGGCTCATTTGGGTTTGACATGATGAATGTAATTTTCTGTTCACCGTGGTGAAATTCAACAAGGAGCCTGAAGCTTTTGATACCGACCCGGCGGGATCTACTAGGTAGAATTGGCGGGGATGTTCCTTTCGGCCTAAGGTTAGAACCACTGGCCGCGCTAGTCTTCTGAACACACAGCATCAGAAAGCTGGACACCGTTGTGATAATATTCCCAGAAGATGAATGTCTGATGTGCAACCCACCAACGCGTTCCTTCACCTCACGAATAATTTCATGGCAGATGCCTTGGTCTCTAAAACTCTTCAACATCGATCTGCCACAACTTAATAAAGACGCACCATCTTGAGCTCAGATTTCCACCCTTAATATTTAGTACCGCAAGCATCACGAACGGACGAAACATCATTCTGCTTCACCATTTCGAATACTGCCAACATGGCGACTTTCTTGGAGCAGTCGTACAGCTTGGTACACCAAGACAATGCCGCAGACGTACCTTCGGTGTCCGATTTGAAAACGCAGCTGGAAAAGGGCACAGATGAGAGCAAAGTCGAGACTATGAAGCTCATTCTCACAGTTATGTTGAATGGCGACCCAATGCCTCAATTGCTTATGCATATCATTCGATTTGTTATGCCTTCAAAGTACAAACCGTTGAAGAAGCTTCTCTACTTCTACTATGAAGTGTGCCCAAAATTGGATGCTACTGGAAAGCTTAAGCAGGAGATGATCTTAGTCTGGTAAGATAATGCTTGAAAGTGCACGTACTTGTCTTATATTGATTTTACTACAGCAATGGCATTAGAAATGATCTCCAGCACCCTAACGAATACATTCGAGGCAATACTTTACGATACCTGTGCAAGCTTCGCGAACCCGAACTTATTGAACCCCTTCTCACTCCTGCAAGAGGATGCCTCGAGCATCGCCATGCATACGTTCGCAAAAATGCAGTTTTCGCCATTGCTTCCATCTACCAACACTCAGAGCATTTAATTCCAGATGCGCCTGAATTATTAGCCACATTTCTGGAGACAGAGAGTGATCATACCTGCAAGCGCAATGCTTTTGCTGCACTTGTTAGCATTAGCAATGACAAGGCTCTGGCCTACCTCAGCAGTGTTTTTGATGGAATTCCAAACGCTGATGAGCTTCTCCAGTTGGTCGAATTGGAGTTCATTAGGAAGGATGCAGTTCAAAATACACAAAATAAGGTAGAGTTCACGTCCATTGTGCGGAACTAGACTAATCAACGTAGGCACGATATCTACGGCTTATCTTTGATCTGCTAGAAGCCGGGGCTACGACAGTTGTTTACGAAGCTGCTTCGTCGCTCACAGCATTGACTAGCAACCCAGTAGCTGTAAAGGCAGCAGCGTCCAAGTTTATCGAGCTTAGCATCAAGGAGGCCGACAATAACGTGAAGTTAATTGTGCTCGATCGTGTCGACGTGTTAAGGCAGAAAAATGAGGGCGTTCTGGATGATTTGATCATGGAAATCCTCCGTGTTCTCTCTAGCCCAGATATTGATGTCCGACGAAAAGCCCTGGAAATAGCATTGGAAATGGTGTCCAGTAAAAATGTAGAGGACGTCGTCTTGCTCCTAAAGAAAGAGTTGTCGAAGACTGTGGACCAGGAATATGAGAAGAATGCGGAATATCGACAACTTCTGATCCATTCCATTCATCAATGCGCAATAAAGTTCTCAGAAGTTGCTGCAAGTGTGGTCGGGCTTCTGATGGATTTCATTGCCGACTTCAATAATACCTCTGCAGTTGACGTAATTTCCTTCGTGAAGGAGGTAGTTGAGAAATTCCCTAAACTGCGCCCATCGATTGTCGAGCGCTTAGTTTCAACTTTGAGCGAGGTTCGGGCTGGGAAAGTGTACAGAGGTGCGCTCTGGATCGTTGGAGAATATTCCCTGGAAGCGAGCGATATCAGGGATGCTTGGAAACGCATACGGGCGAGTTTAGGCGAGATCCCGATTTTGGCCTCCGAACAGCGTCTTTTAGACGAAATGGCGGATGGACAGGAGCCGCCAAAGGAACCGGAACAAGTCAATGGCCACGCTAAGTCGGCTCCAAGTAGAGTCCTTGCTGATGGTACGTATGCCACCGAAAGTGCCCTTACCAGTCAGTCTGCCGTTGCAGCAAAGTTGGAGGCTATTAAAGCAGCACAAAAACCACCTCTACGTCAACTTATTCTCGACGGAGACTACTATCTTGCTTCAGTGCTTTCTTCTACGCTCACGAAGCTTGTCATGCGTCATTCCGAAATCTCTTCAGATGCTGCTAGAACAAATGCATTGCGCGCTGAGGCCATGTTGATTATGATTTCGATCATTCGTGTTGGCCAATCACAATTTGTAAAGGCTCCAATCGATGAAGATTCTGTTGACAGAATCATGTCTTGTGTAAGGTCGCTCGCCGAGTTCACGCAGTACAAAGACCTTGAGACTATATTCCTGGATGATACAAGGAAAGCATTCCGAGCAATGGTTCAGGCTGAAGACAAAAAACGAGCAGCCAAGGAAGCTGTGGAGAAGGCGAAAGCGGCAGTCCAAGTTGATGACGTCGTCTCCATTCGACAGCTCGCAAAGAAGAACACGATGGCTGGAGCAGACGAAATGGAGTTAGATCTGGAAATGGCAACTGGTGGAGGCTCCTCGGTTGAGGATCTATCGTCGAAACTTAGCAGAGTCGTACAGCTCACAGGCTTTTCTGACCCCGTCTACGCTGAAGCCTATGTCACTGTACATCAATTTGACATCGTCCTAGATGTACTGCTGGTAAACCAAACAACCGAGACCCTACAGAACTTGTCCGTGGAATTTGCTACGTTAGGAGATCTGAAAGTTGTGGAAAGACCAACTACGCAAAACCTTGGCCCACACGATTTCCAGAATGTGCAGGCTACGATCAAGGTTTCTTCAACAGATACCGGTGTCATCTTTGGAAATGTGGTGTACGACGGTGCAAGCTCAACTGAAAGCAATGTTGTTATCTTGAATGATGTGCATGTCGACATTATGGACTACATTCAACCTGCGGTTTGCACAGAAACCCAGTTCCGCACGATGTGGACTGAATTTGAGTGGGAAAATAAGGTCAACATCAACTCCAAGGCCAAGTCGTTACGTGATTTCCTCAAGCAACTCATGGCTTGCACAAACATGAGCTGCTTAACACCTGAGGCATCATTGAAGGGCGACTGCCAGTTCTTGAGTGCTAACCTTTACGCACGAAGTGTTTTTGGTAAGTTGATGATATGTCCTGTTGCTCATGGTCTAAGTGCTAATAATTACAGGTGAGGATGCTCTCGCTAATCTTAGCATTGAGAAAGAGGGTGAGGATGGGCCAGTAACTGGATTTGTTCGAATTCGAAGCAGATCGCAAGGTCTCGCATTAAGTCTTGGTTCCCTAAAAGGACTGAATAAGGTTGGCGAAGTAGCTTGAGTGAATGGTGACGGGTCATGAAATCTGTACCAGCAGTTTCCATGTCCAAAATTTAATGGAACTTAAGGACAGGTGCAGCTTTGAAGGAGACGAAAGGGAAATAGGGAGGCGTTGAAAGTCTGAAGCAGGCTCAGCTAAAGGCGCCCGTACTTCATTCAGAGTCTTGTTGAAGGTATGCCAGACTATTTTGTTACCGAGCCATGATGGATTGGGTGGAATTTGCGCGGGGAAAAGCACATGGAGTCAATCTAGAACCAGGGGCATTGCAAATCAACATTTTGAATCCTCCTCAGCCGATACCAAAGTTTGTTCCTGCATTAGTTACATACAAGGTGTTCCTGGCTTGCATGTGATTGTTTGTGTTGCTCCTTATTGTGAAATTTGGCAACCTGGCCACGCGTCCTGGTTGGAAGGATATCGAAACCAATATTGAAATAGTTACAGGGACCAGTGACCAAATACACTTTGTAGTGCATTATTGTAGTGATTATCTGTTCCCAGGAAGATCAGCAGGAGGTTGCACCTGCTACATATTCTAGAAAATCTTCGATGCGCAAAGCACGATGCTTCTTCGTGTATTTATATTTGTATTTAAATAGAAGCAAGCAGATCGAACCAATAATTACCGCATATAATCACCGGTTGCCAGTCGCATGATTGTCCCACTTGATTTGAAGGACCGGAGAAGTTCGGTTCCGTTATACAGTACAATCAACATTGAAGCTTGGCATCTCTTCCCCATGCAGGTTATTTGACCCTGCGTCTCTGGGCGCCTGCGGACGTCAGACTATGCTTGAACTTGCATTGCAATTGCAACAAAGAAAACATTCCATCTTTTACATGGCCTCTTGATTTTATGATACCCTATTGCGATCTTTGTAGAATGATTTTATAAGTTGGCAGCAAGAAAAACATCGCGCATACGAGAGAGCATGCGAAGGATACCTCGGTAACAATGGCTACTTCTATGGATTCAAACCATCCATTCATCGATGCGACAGGAGGAGCGAACGAGGAACTTGGGCGAGAGCAGTCCTTCGTGAGGGATGCTACATTAACAGTGGGCAGGAATGCGTCGCTGACGCTGGGGACAGATTCATTGATTGTGTTGGGTGCGTATGGGGGGGGGATGCTGCTAATGTTCAAAAATATTTGTGCTAATGTGCGAACAGATGAGACTTTTGACAAGGAGGGTACAACTTGCTGTGGACTTTGGCCGTTTGCTGCTAGTATGTATAGTCTGAGTACATTCGCAAAAATTCGTAAACTCACAGGCCGCAGGTTCCGCGAACACACGGTCCATCCCGTTCTACAATGTTCTTTGGGCAGAAATAGAGAACTCACAGATCACGATTCGATTCGCATCGCCGGCTTCGAAGACAAGAGTTAAACCAGCAGATCTCACATACTCCATCGAAAGTCTCTCTGCCGAAGCAGTTGAGAAATGGATCACAAAGTTGCTAGACCGAGCATATGGCGAGTCGCAAAGACGAAAACGAGCAAAGGTTCTGGTAAATCCTCATAGTGGTCAAGGAAAGGCAGAGAAATGGTACAGCCGAGATGTCGAGCCACTACTGAAAGCGGCGCATTGCAGCATAGATATGGTGAAGACTAGATACCAAGGAGAAGCAGTCACTATTGCAGCAGAAATGGATGTAGAGGCATTTGACATGGTTGTCTGTTGTTCCGGAGACGGGTTACCGCACGAAGTATTCAATGGGCTTGGGAAAAGATATGATGCGAAGAAAGCTTTGTCGAAGATTGCTGTGACGCATGTGCCCTGCGGAAGTGGGAATGCCATGAGTTGCAACTTAAATGGGACGGACAGCGCCAGCATGGCTATATTGGCTATCATAAAAGGAATACCCACACCACTGGATTTGATATCAATTACCCAAGGAGAAACAAGGACACTCAGCTTTCTATCTCAGTCTTTAGGAGTCGTGGCGGAAGCCGATTTGGCTACAGAGAACATCAGGTGGATGGGACCCGCACGATTCTATTATGGATTCCTGGAGAGGCTCATTGGCAAGGCGATATATCCTTGTGATATTGCTGTCAAAGTCGCGATTGAAGACAAGCCTAGCATAAGGGAGCACTATAGAAAAGAGATGAACAACCACGAGCCAGCTAGTGAGAGGAGGGGTTACAAATATTTGCTGGATGATGATGCCTCAGCCAGTAGCGGGATGGATGACGGTTTACCTCCATTGAGATATGGTACTGTCAATGACAAACTACCAGAAGGGTGGGAATTGGTACCCTATGACAAGTTGGGTAATTTTTACTGCGGAAATGTGAGTACTGATTCGACTACCTTAAGCAAAGGGTGTACTAACCACCATATTAGATGGGGTATATGTCCTCAGATGCCAATTTCTTCCAGGCAGCTCTGCCCAACGATGGCTACATGGACCTCGTGTGCATCAATGGCGACATCAGCCGACTATCTGCCATTAAAATGATGCTCTCGGTCGATTCGGGCAAGTTCTACGACATGCCATCAGTATGGTACAGGAAAATCTTAGGATACAGAATCATTCCAAAACAGCAAGGCGACGGTTATATAAGTATAGATGGAGAACGAATTCCTTTCCAGCCATTCCAGGCTGAAGTACATAAGGGTTTAGGTACGGTGCTCTCTAAAAGTGGCCATATGTATGAGGCTCCTGGTCCTGTCTAAATGTAGATACCACTATCTACAATTATATCCGGTATGATAGCATACAGTACAGTATAGTTTTATTGTTTTGATTGATTTTGGACAGCATGTTATGGAAAAGATATGCAAGAGGCGTTTGATTTATTTTGTTGATTTCGGGCTTTCTTCACAGTCGACCTAAAATGATACCCAAGCTAGATCTGCACTGCGGTTTGATTTAGAGTCGAATTTTCTAGGGATTGCAGAATGTTTATTTTCTTCTATTATAGACGATATACGACTTTTACACTTGGATATTGGATGTTCTTAACGCCGTTAACGCCAAGAGCTTATTCAGTTCACATGTTCCACGTCCTTGGTATACATCTGAATATATGACCGGTAGCTTTCGACCTGTATGTCTCTCAATCTTCGATTCCACCCCATCCTTCCTCGGCCTCGTCTTCGTCCTCGTCCTTGTCACAACTCGCAGCTTTCTCGTTTCCTGGTAACCTTTCATCCGCCAATGCATCCTTGGCCTTGTTTCTAACAGTCTTGTTCATACTATCCTTTTGCATCTTCCTCAACGGCCTTAATGCCCTCTCCAGCTTTAGCTTTCCCTCTTCTGTCCCTACCACATCCTCTTCCAACATTCCCACCCTCTCCAACTCATCCACCCAAATATCCACCACATGAAACTTCATCCCGTTCGGTACCCTCATTTCCCCCTCACCAATTCGACACGGAATGTCCTCCACAACCCTTAATACTCCCTCACCCACATTTTCATCCTCGCCTTCCCCTTCTTCCCCCGACCAATTATCCCTTACGACCTCCAAGCCAACAGCCACATACCTCCTCACGAGTAGCAAGAACTTTTCCATCCGCAACACATCAATCCGTTCCCATTCCTTCTTCATAATCTCCCAGAATCCTCTGTAGAAACCAACGATCTTATTTTTCGGCAGTGAAAGGACGAGGGATGCGAGCGAGGATGCAAGAGCTTGCTGCGGTAAGGGTCGGTCGCACATCCACATGCAGTAGAAAAGTCCAGAATGCAGCTTCAGATAGTCAAGGGGAGTCAGCGCGCGGGCGGAGGAGAGATAAGTTTGCAGGGAGAGGAGCGCGCGGTCCCGGGTTGGTTTGTCTGGTTTGCTTCTTAGTTAATTGTTCCCAGACTTTGAGGAATAGAAAGAATGAGAATATACCATTTGCAGCCAATTCCTTGACCAACTTCGTGTCCCGTATATCATTCGCCATTGTGAAGCTCTTTTTCTTGTTTCGTTCTTGACCTCTTCCAAATTGCGACGGAAAAAAGTCCCCCGCTGCGGTTTTGCGCAAACTTAGGAAAAATAAATTTATGGTTCTGCCGTAAGGCGGTCAAGCTAGTTCGCTTTTCAAGATGGCCCTGCATGTCAGAGAGCGGCGAGCGGGCCGAGGTTCACCCACCCATTATCATTCTTTTGGCAAATGCAAGAGCACTTTTCCCATTTTCATGGGTACTGCTAGAATGGCTGCAACGTACCGGGATCATTATTTTAGCCATGACGAGGTGAGTTCTTTCATATATTTCTGTCTTTCGTCAGCAGCAACAAAGTTTTGTGTGGAATGGTTTTTCAAATCGTTATGCTTGGACGTCCAACGTGGGCGCACAAGATTGATTGAAGTCAACTCCGAGTGCAGGTCATGTGCGCCTATTCATCGATTTGAGCAGCCCAAGCCAGCTTCAACAATATATCTACTGCTATTTCTGATATCTGTTAGCATGTTATAGTTTGAGCTACATGGCATGAAGACTTTCCCACCCCATCAAAACCGTGCGAGCAACATTGATCTTCGTTCTCTGGACGATTTGTGCCGATTCGATTCCGGCTGGCTATGAAGCAATGCTTCCTCGATTTCAATCTTTGATCTGGCAACTTTGGTCATAGCAGTACCTAACAAAATATAGCCGTCTCCAGGGAATTGCCACTGGTGTCAGATTCGCAGCTTTTCTAACGCTAGCAAATATCCAATATCCATTGTCAATAAAGACGAGAATGTGACCCTCCCTGCCAATTTTACGTTCATCGAAAAGTCTATCCTACGAGAAGGGGTAATCAGAGCGGACCCTGAGTTCAGAGTTGGCTGTGAGTGTAAGCTCCAGAAGTGCCATGGAAGCTCATGTCACTGCCTGGAGGATGTGGAAGTAACCTCGGGTCTTACTGAAGACGATCAGTACGCCTACATTTCAAGCGGAAACAGTAAAGATTGCTTGAAGCCAGCGTTAGTCGAAAGTGTGGCTCCGATATACGAGTGTCATGAGGCATGTGCATGCGACGAAACTTGCGGTAATCGAATTGTAGCCCGCGGTCGAAAGATACCGCTACAAATCTTTCACACAGACACTCGCGGTTGGGGTAAGTCTGAATCTTCCATGATATGCTTATGTTACTAAATAGTTACAGGAGTTCGAAGCAAGTTTCCAATCAAAGCAGGCGCTTTCATTGACTGCTATATCGGAGAAATCATCACGTCCGCAGAGGCCAACAAACGCCGCAGCGAATCAATTGTCAGCGAAAGAAAAGACCTCTACCTGTTCGACCTAGACAAGTTTACGGATAAGAACAGTCTCGATGAGACCTTGCGTGGCGATCCCTATGTTATCGATGGCGAATTCTTTTCTGGACCAAGCCGGTTCTTCAATCACTCATGCGAGCCAAACATGCGGATATTCGCTCGAGTAGGCGACTATTCAGAGAAGAATCTGCATGATCTTGCCTTTTTCGCTACAGAGGATATTCGTCCAATGACCGAACTTACCTTTGATTATGTAGATGGAAAGGATGACGGCCAGCAGGGAAGTGAAAGGTGTTTGTGTGGAGCAAAGTCTTGTAGAGGATGGCTGTGGTAGATGAATGTCATCTGGTACTGTGACCTAAACAAAAATCTACAATCCCTCTACTTCCCCTTTTTGCCTTATATTACAGGGTATGATTAATGTGATCTCGGTTAAGTTGACGGATGCCTAACTTAATTCAAGTTCTTGCTGCTTTTCGAAAACCGCTCATTACATATCTTCTTTGCAACATCCAAAAATGTCTACAGTAGGAAAAAGCACCACCAAAAAAGAATCGGAGTGTCAAGGCTTGTGTCAGAAACTGGCATCTAGTTCTTTAGACGATCACCCTACAACAAGCTCTGTGTCTTTCCATCTGCTCCCAGATTTTCCTTTAGAGATACGCCAACTTATATGGAGACATGCATTCTCTGAACCCCAGCTTCACATTGTCTCAAGCAAATTTGCTACATATAGCAGAATCTCAGTGATAATGCAATCATGCCGGGAAGCATTCCAGGAGGGTTTCCGCCTACGGTTACCATACTACACGTTTTGTGAATATTCGAAGTGGACAGAGTCCCACAGGCATGGGCCGCTTCCCAGACACTACATGCAGCCTGATCTTGATACCTTATGGATCATCGAGAATAGCCATTGTGGACAATATCCTTCCTTTATCCCACAGTCGTTGAGCTTCTACGGTGGGCACCACCCATATCGTCGAGTCAAAACTGTTGCATTCAATGACAGTTGTTGGACGGATCCGGCAAGGCTAAGTGATAACACGTGGAGTACAGGTTCACTGCAATGGATACCATATGACATGTGCGAAGAGATAGTTGTTGTTCTGAATAATTGGCCTATGTCCACAGATAGAGGGGTAATATTTACCGAGCCTGTACCTGCTACTAAAGACTCAATATCTGTCGATACGCCCAGCGCAGATGGTGATGGTGAGTCGAAGAATTATTTTGACGAAGCCAAGCAAAGATCAGCATTAATGGAGGAGTTCAAAGCTTACTATTCCAAACTCCAAGAACGTATGACATGCCAAACTCACCAGCTCCGACGTGACTGCTAACCTCTGTTCAGCAACCGGAAAGCGAGACTCTTTAGATTGGCCTGTTCCACGCATTCGCTACCTTGAAGCAAGACCAGGAATTGAATATACGGCGCCGCTTAAATGTGTATATGGGTCTAAGCCGACGGCCGTTGCGCCTTTAAGTGTGATACCAACTATGTGGAGTTATGATCACCTTCCGGGCTGGCTCAGGTACCTCGTAACTGAAGATGACCAGTACCTCAATCAGGATCCTGGCTGCACGGATGACTATTCGGATAATGAGGACCATGAGACTCTAGACAATTATCTGGTCGACGAGCCTTGGGAGTTTGATTCTGAGTATAGTTCGGGTTCGGATACGTCGTCAGATCTCGACTCATCTAAGGATGCAACGTTGTTGGAAGATTATGAAGCACGACTTTGAAGGTAGATATCTCTCTGTTCAAATACAGAATGTCTTATGGTTTTTATCTTGTAACGATTTTGCCCAAACACTACTCATTCAAGAAATGTTCATGTTCTGCAACTTGGGAACAGCCATGAGCCACATTATTAGCAGGAATTCGTAGCATCTTACCATGATTGAGATTTCAAACCTGTCAGTCTTTACATCTCACGGCCAGCGTTTGTACCCTCCAAACACAGCACCTCCTTGATACTTTCCAGTTGTTCATTCATCACGGGACTCGTTTTGAACAAGGAAGATGTTTTGCGGCCACTAGGATAGACTGATTCTTGTAAATAGAACAACAAGATTGCATGCAAATGATGTAGAGGTTTCATGGTATCAGACGCAGATTGAATTTTAACTCTCTTGGTAGAGATGAGGTAGTCGCTTTTTGAAATGTGCCCTTGACACGAAAAGAACTCCGTTGTATCGCCTGAATACTCTTTCGCAAATCAAGGGCGTGGAAGCTAGTGAAACAAGATCACAGGACTGGCCAAGGAGCAAAAGAAACGGGAATACTTTCGTAATACATACGACTGAACTACGATTAATGAAAGGGCACAAACACCGATAACACTAAGTTGCAGGTGGCCAAGCGGCGGAATTGAACTTTCGAAGCATGCAGGGGGCACATTCAACGACGTAAATTATTATAGTAGTATTCCCAAACTGTTATGCTTCTTAAGCCAGTCATACTCAGCCTGCAGCGATTTCCTCTTCCTCATCCTCCCATTCTCCCTTTTCATCCATTTCTTCATTTAGCTCCATTTCACCATCCCCTTCCAAACCTTCACTGTCCCACTCATCCACATCCATCTCATCATCATCCTCTTCATCATCCTCGGCGCCCTTTTTGTTGCCGGCCTTGTTCTTTTTCTTCCTCTCCACATTCTCCTTCTGGATCCTTTTCCTTGCTTCTTTCTCTTGTCGCCTCTTCTCCCAGAGTTTGTCCATTTCCTTTACTTCTTCTTGTGTCTTATGGATATATTCATGCCACATGACTTTGCCTGAGCACACACCTTCTTCCACCTTCGTCATCCTCAACTTCATCCGTGGTCCTAATTCTACCAACTTGACAGCGCGTTTCTCAACACCAGGTTTGGCACCTTTAGCTTGAGCATCCGCAGTCCTCTGTTTTTGGCGCTTGTTCAAAATCTTTCGAGTACGAGTCTCCACAACCTCTACTTCCGCATCGGTATCTACCTCACTTCCACTTGTAGCATCAGTCATGTATCCAGCACCATCTTCTCCAATCATGTAGTCCGCAATATCCTCTAATTTTCCAAGATTTGGTAAACCTTTCTTGCCTTTTGGGTTCTTAGAGTGTAGGAACTTTTCAGCAGCATTTAATCTTCGCAATGGCCTTGAAAGACCGATCTGCTTGGTTGTGATCGCGTAGTGGCGCAAGTTTATGGTGTAGCTATTATCCTCGTCGTCCTTGCTAGGTTCTCGATTCAACAGCATAACTCTGCGAATTGAAGATAGAGGTGTCGTGTTGGGAGAAATTGGCGGGAAGAGGGATTGGAATATCGTGGTAGTGAGTGATTCGAGATGTTTTGGTATCTTCTTGTCGGGTTTTGATTCCGAGTTGGAAGAAATGAAATTATTCATGACAAGCTACACATATATGTGTAAGTAAAAGTTCTTCAAGCCCTTCTTCGAAACGCAACTCACTAAGGGAGCAGTGGTATATTCTTTTCCACCGCCTTTAGGATGCTTCAATGCCTTTCTGATATCTTTGCATAAAGAATATTTCTCCACATTGAAATGTAATGTCGGACCTCGTGGTGTAAGAGCGAGCCGCATGTTTGTGTTTCCTGCTTCTGATCTGGAAAAGAGCATGAGGTGACTGACACCCAATGGTCCTGCCATGGTAAGATAATCCTTCAATCTGTTTGCTCTTCTTTCCTTCAGTCTCGAGGCCGTGTCTGGCTCCATCATCCGGCGCACATCCTTCACCAATTGGCTAACACTTGGTCCAACTTCACCAGCTCCAACTCGAATTACCATGCTTTTCGGCGATCTCGAGGTTTGAGAAGCAGCTGCAGCCTTTCCTCCGGTAGGACCATTGTTGGCGCCCACATGAGTACGCTTTTTTGTTCTTCTTCTTGCCATTGTAGATTTTATGTTATGTGATGCAATTTCTCAAGCTTCTTCAGTCCAAAGGTTTTTTAAGAGTACATAGAAACTTTTTTGCGCTTAGCCAATCAGAGGCTGGCGCTCGATAAGCCGATAAAAATTATTTTTCTCCATACAACTTTCATCATTTCTCGAGTATATCACAAACATTTGCGGCTTCTCTTGCGCATTCCCTCATTAAGCAGCAACCGGACTATTGTTGGCCCAATCGCAAATATTTTTCGATAAAGTTCGATAAGAATGTCTTCCGTGAAACGGAGGAAGACCAGTGGGGATGCGCCGTCGGTCCTTAAATCAAAGCGAACAGAAACATCGAAGGAAGACTCTTCATCACCTGAGCCTGAGCCAGTATCAGCTACCGCAACGAAGGAGGTGGACGCAGAGACTGAGATTACCAAATCTTTTAAGGACCTAGTATGTTTGCATGCTATGCATATGGTGATATACATTGCTGACAACGACAGGGTATCGTTGACTCGTTATGCGAAGCATGCGAATCTCTAGGCTATAAAGCTCCAACTCCCATCCAGGCAGAATCCATACCACTGGCACTTCAAGGAAGAGATTTAATCGCACTGGCAGAAACAGGAAGTGGAAAAACAGCTGCATTCGGTTTACCAATGCTGCAAGCCCTACTCGACAAACCACAACCCTTCTTCGGACTAGTTCTAGCACCTACTCGCGAACTTGCGTATCAGATATCAGAGGCTTTCGAAGCTCTCGGCTCTGTGATAAGAGTAAAATGTGCTGTCATAGTGGGTGGCATGGATATGGTCCAACAGTCAATTGCCTTGGGCAAGAAGCCTCATATTGTGGTAGCCACTCCTGGTAGGCTGCTTGATCATCTGGAAAACACCAAAGGCTTTTCATTACGAGCCTTGAAATACCTTGTGATGGATGAAGCCGATCGACTCCTTGATCTTGATTTCGGACCCATCCTTGACAAAATCCTCAAAGTCCTTCCTCGAGAGCGACGGACATACCTATTCTCCGCAACAATGAGTTCAAAAGTTGAAAGTTTGCAAAGGGCAAGTTTGAAGGATCCCTTACGTGTGAGCATCAGCAGCAACAAATATCAAACTGTCTCGACACTCATACAAAATTACATTTTTATACCACTAGTTCACAAGGATACATACTTGATTTACCTTCTGAATGAATTTGCCGGACAGTCTGCCATCATCTTTACGCGCACAGTCAATGAGACGCAAAGAATTGCAATCTTACTCCGAACACTCGGATTCGGTGCTATTCCACTACATGGCCAGCTTTCACAATCAGCTCGTTTAGGAGCTTTGAACAAATTTCGTGCGGGCTCTCGAGAAATACTTGTCGCTACTGATGTGGCTGCCCGTGGTCTGGACATACCGTCTGTGGATGTTGTCTTGAATTACGATATGCCGCAGGATAGCAAAACATATATTCACAGGGTTGGGCGTACTGCTCGTGCAGGAAAGTCTGGACACGCGATAAGCTTCGTTACTCAGTATGATGTTGAGATCTGGATGCGCATTGAAGCGGCACTTGGCAAGAAGCAGGATGAATACCAGACGGTCAAGGATGAAGTTATGGTCTTCAAGGCGAGGGTTGAAGAAGCTCAAAGACATGCAAGAAATGAGATGAAGAACTTGCACGAGGATAGAGGTAAAAAGGGAGCAGTTTTGAAGGGCAGACGACCAGCGAAAGGAACGAAAAGAGGTCGTGATGACATGGACAGGGAGGAAGGTTAAGCTCTTAGCTATGATTTGGAAATCTAACAAAGTTAATTAAAATCTAATTATACACATTAATCGTCACTCCTTTTTGTGAATGAATTACTGACCATAATTGGTTAGTTACTTGGTTATCGTAATATTAAAATCGTTCATACTAACTTATGCGGGGGTGGGAAAAGCGACCCGCTATCTCCAGTACCTCGGTGTTTTCCTTGCCGATATCGCCAAAAATCTGGGGTAGCTTGACCTCAAACTTTTGGAGCTCTCATTATTCTTCATTGTAATTACACCTGCATAATGCATACGCTGACATCTTCTCGGACGCTCGCTGGAGCTTTTCGAGTTTTGCGACAGTCCAATGGCTTCAGATCAACTATAAGGCAGACATGCCATAGAAGCTTGGCAAATGTTTCTACAAACGCCATGACCCTTCCTCTAGAAGGATACAAAGTCTTGGATCTGACGCGAGTTCTTGCTGGCGTACGTTTGACGGTTCTCAAGCTCCTCTGATACCTGCTAACGAAATGCTAGCCCTATTGTACACAAATTCTAGGAGATCTAGGGTATGCTGTGGTTTACTCCATTGTCTTGCATCCAAACTTACAACCCTAGTGCAGAAGTAATCAAGGTTGAGCACCCTACAAGAGGCGATGATACGAGGCATTGGGGGCCACCATATGCAAAATATCTTGAAGGCTCCGGAAAAGAAGGGCCCGGAGAGAGTGCCTACTTCTTTGCGGTACGGTAATGTCAAAAACCAACTTTACAATCATTCTCGGAGACCCCTAGCTTACGTTCTCTAGGTCAATCGTAACAAGAAATCGCTCGCACTATCCTTCAAACACCCATCTGCTGTCAAAATTCTTCACAA
Source organism: Clarireedia aff. paspali H2 (assembly GCA_026770245.1). Taxonomy (NCBI): domain Eukaryota; kingdom Fungi; phylum Ascomycota; class Leotiomycetes; order Helotiales; family Rutstroemiaceae; genus Clarireedia; species Clarireedia aff. paspali H2. The sequence goes on from JAJCXA010000017.1 coordinate 226,038, forward strand.
ACTCGCTGCAGAAAGCGACATTCTTGTTGAAAATTACTTGCCTGGGTCACTCAAAAAGTATGGCATGGACTATGACACATTACGGGAAATAAACCCCCGTTTGATATACGCATCCATCACCGGCTATGGTCAAACTGGTCCATACAGAAATCGAGCGGGCTACGATGTCATGGTAGAAGCCGAGATGGGGTTGATGCACATCACTGGAAGTAGAGATGGTCCCCCAGTGAAAGTGGGAGTCGCAGTTACAGATCTGACTACGGGGCTATACACTAGTAATAGTATAATGGCTGCTTTACTCGCGAGGGGCAAGACTGGAAGAGGACAACATATTGATGTTGCTTTATCTGACTGCCAAGTTGCAACATTGACGAATATGGCTAGTTCTTGTCTCATCAGTGGGGAGAAGGACGAAGGACGATGGGGCACAGCTCATCGTACGTATATTGCAACCCTGGACGATCAGATTGCTAACAGAGCCTAAAGCTTCCATTGTACCTTACCGTTCATACAAGACGAAAGATGGAGATATCTTGTTTGGAGGGGGAAATGATCGATTATTCGGACTTCTATGCGATGGGCTTGGGTGTCCGGAATGGAAAGAAGATCCCAGATTCGTGGTAAACACCCAGCGAGTGGCTCATCGGGCCGAACTTGACAGTTCTATCGAGAAGGTTACTCAAGATAAAACTACACGAGAGTGGCTAGATATTTTTGAAGGGTCAGGCTTGCCGTACGCAGCTATCAATGATGTCCAAGGAACTTTGAATCATGAGCACGTTCTGGCAAGGGATATGGTTATAGAGATGGACCACGAATATTGTGGCCCAATCAAAATGGTAAATACACCAGTCAAGTACAGTGAGAGTAAACCGAGTATTAGAAGCGTGCCTCCAATGCTTGGACAACACACTAATGAGGTATTGAGAGACATATTAGGTATGGATGATACAGAAATTGAGGCATTGAAAGCCGAAGGAGCGGTTAGATAGAGGCCATAGATATAGCAACATCATCATATATATATATAGTTTAGGTGCTGATTTTCTTGAGTAAGGCAAATACTTAAGCTCAATTCGAGACCACATGACAAAAAAGCATGTGACTTCAAATATTCGGCACCAGACCATGTTTTGTACTCTTTACTTCAATCGGATCGTGAGGACTTCAAGACTGTCAACCTCAATTCTCTCACCCGAATGAGTCTGCAGACGAAGTAGAACTTGACAATACGAGTACTCTGTTGACAAATTTGGTACGCGTGCCGACACGTCCTACATCATAATTGCATATTTTGAGCTCTAGCACTCAAACATCCGTCACCTATCCAACTGACTCCGGTCAATCAATTTCCTGCAGTCTAGATGCCTTTCATTAACTCTAGGTAGTTCATAGAATCTTTAAGTCGCCCCAAGATTCAATATCTCCGCCGGCGCAAAGCTCCAATCCTCAAAAAAATCAACCCACCAGAATCATGGACGCGACTCCGCAGACTCCAGCTCCCGCAGCTGCCCCCAGCGATATCACCATGACTGATTCTCCTCCAAAATATGTTCCCAAATTCTCCGCAGCTACGGAATTGATCCTGCAACGCATGAAATCCGGGCTCGGCGGCGGATTGTCTAGCATTGGAATTACTGGTACACCACCTGGTTACGAAGAGATGCGCCGGAACGTCATGCAGGGAATGAAAACTACACACAATATGGAGATCAACACACCACCAAAACACAATAGTGGACGGAGAGCAGCTCCTAGGGGAGGAGCATCTGCGGAAAAGAATACAACGCCAACGGCTTCGGCAAGCAGTACTGCGGGCAAGAAGAAAGGGAAGGGAGCGAAAGCTGGGCAGAAGCGAAAAAGAGCGAAGGACGACAGTGACAGTGCGGAGGACTCTGATGCCATGAGTGGATTAGGTGGTGATTCAGAATCCGAGGATACGAGTAGCGTCACGACGGAAATGCCTAAGATTACACAGAGTGGAAGACAAGTAGTGAAGCCGACGCACTTTGTTCCAGCGATGACCGAGACGAGCGCTAGGAAAAAATCATCAACATCTACCAGTAAAAGGAGTCAAGAACAAGCATTGTGTAAGAGGTGCGGGAGAGGAAATAGTCCACAGAATAATATGATTGTATTTTGCGACGGATGTAATTTGGGGTGGCATCAGATGTGCCATGACCCAATCGTTTCGGAAGAAGAAGTAAAAGATGAAAAGGCGCCATGGTATTGCCAAACCTGCTCGCGGAAAAGGGGTATCAAGCCAGCACCCTCCAAAGCTGATGGTGTGAGCTGGGTTGGTAAAACATTGGAACAAGTACTGTCCTCTTTGTCCATTATCCTTTGCAAATGGCTGACCAATTACAACAGAAACGATTATATCTAGAATCACTACCACATCCTCAACTAGTCTCACTTCTTATGAAGGCCTGCACTCTTCACCCCGCCCTACCTATATTTCCCGCTAACCCACCACCCCTCCAATCCCGCCAATCGCAAAACCAATCACGCTCCACGACAACAAATTCACAACAGCCATTTCCTCCATCGGCAACATCGACTGCCGGCTTGTTCTCTCGTGCAGAATCTAACCCTAATGCTCCCATAAATTTCATTCGGAAAATCGCTCCCAACGCATCTTCCAGTGGTATCACACCTTCACCCATGTTCACTACTTCTTTTTCTTCAACTTCCACATTCACTCATGCTTCCTCAGCTCCTCCTGCTCTTCCTCCACAATCGACTTCAACTGCTAACGGGAATGGAATGAGTAATGGACAAGAAACACGGGGAAGTAGAGAATCAACGCCAAATAGTCCGCCATATCCGAAAGCGGGTACGGGGCTTATGAGCAAGCTGGGACCGGATGAGGATGACATAGAGTGGTTGGTTGATAATGGAGACTTTGGGGCATTTAGTCATGTGGTCTATGATGATCAAGGCAACCGGGTCGAAGATAATGGAGCATTGTAGTGTCATTCGGACTAACTAAGTCAAGGAATGTGATTAGGATTCTTGATACGATTTCTCCTACGGCTGGGATTTTTTTTACCGTGACTATGCGGAGGACTTTGCTGCATTCTCGGTTGCATTGCTTGTTGATTCAATGTCATATGTAAATAGATGAAAGAAGATACCCCGTCGTGATGAAAAGAGGCAGCATGAAAGGAGTTTACCATGTATCATCACCTGATCTATGCCTACACAAGATATGCGTATGGCGATTAATAATAAAGACTTGTTCTTGTAGGAGGTGGAACTCACCGCCATGCGCTTCGATTTGTTAACATGGTCCGCTAGGCCAGACTGCTTTACCTGCCCCCTTATGGTCATCAATTTTTCGATCACTCATTTTCAAGAGGAGAAGGTTGTTCTTCAGCACATTCTGTCACTTATTTCATTAAAACAAATGCCTCAGATATGTTTTCGTCTTACTTTCATCTTTCCCTCTCTCAGCAGTAGTCGGCGTGAGCGAACGGGCGTAGCACTCTCCTTCACTAGACCCCTTTTGATGTTAAAGACGCAAAAAAGTGTTATGGATAGTTGGAGGCCGGCTTTCTCTTGTTGGATAGCAGTGTTAGTTGAGTGAGAATCCCATTCATTGAACAAACCCAGCAAGTAATAATTCTACCTCAAGAACAATGTACCTTCTGTCTTGCTGGAGTCTCAAACACGGAAGGAACTGTAAATGTTGGCAAGCACGGCCATTCTTTAGCCCAAACACCTTCACTTTCAACCGTCTTATGAACCCACGTGGGCTCTGATCCTGAAGTATTGAGCCCACGTGTCTTTGATATCTCATACAAGATGCCAAAATTCTTACTCTCTCCATCTGACACTGCTTTTATCCCACAACTTCACTCTCTACCGTTGCGGATCACTTTCTTACATTCCAGCTACAATTGCGCAACTATAAAGTCCAATATACAGCTACGCAAATCATGTCTTCAAATCTTGCTCGTATTCCTTGGTTTCCTGTTTCCACGCTGCTTGTGTGTCTCAGTGGTCTAGTAGGAGTTACAATGTGGCGTCTTGAGCGCGTAGTCTATCGAGCTCGACAGATCCGGGGACTTTATGATCCAATGCTCTTTTTGCTTACCATTTTGGCTGAATATGGTCTTGTAGGTCTGACACCGGGTCTTGGATACTTCAAATATCTCACTCATTGACGGACATTAGATACACTCAATTTGCTTTCCTCCCGATCAAGACCCGCATCTTCAACAGTATCTCGGGCGTGGCAAAGTCGCTGGAACAGCCATTTTTACTATGCTTATAATTTTCCCTATTGGCCTCCTTCTTCACAGCAAACGTCGTGATCAAATCACTTTCACGATAACAGAAAAGTGGCTGTCTGTCGGAATTTTTGCTGCCGCCGTTGTCTTTGCCATCATGGCTTCCAATAGCTCCATGGACGGCATAGCGTATCTCGCTCTTGTCTGTCTGACTATCGGTGGCTTCGCCATTTATGCTGGAAGCATGTGCCATCGCGTGTTGCCGTTTTGGATTATGCATCCGTATCCTACAGAAATAGTTTACCGCGATGAGCCACAACACCGAAATGAAGTCGAACGACTCCTGGCCGTACAATCGCCAGAGGAAGAGATAGTTCCCAACCCTTTCTTCAAGAACTATAGAGCTACGGCACATGAAGTCATAGACCGAGATACATCTGCCCATGGGGAGCCTCAGCGGCAGAACCACCCGAGGAGCATATCTACGACTGCAGCTTCATCAGCATCTATTACTTCAGCCGTCACCTCGAATTTCACGGATTCTAGTCTTACAACATCCACCCAACCTCAATCTGAAGTATGCCAAACCAATGCAATGGAGCACGGGCTAAAATCTGCTCTCGTTAGCGACCTGGGTCTTGCACTTTCATATCTAGCTATTGTGCTTTTCACTGCAGGCACCTCGGTTTCCATCTCTGCCCTGCTCCCCGATGATTTCCACCTTCGGCAAACCACTTCTACAGAAATCCTCCTTTCCTCGATTTACCTGATACCAGTTCTGGTCATCACGTGCATTGCTGGGTATCGCGGTGTGGGTACAGTGGTTACCAACATGTCTCTCAACGTTTTGTATCTGAATCTCACCTTCCTATTCCATATCATTCCACCTCTTCCGCAAGATGGAAATATACCGCGACCTAGAGGAATGAGGAAAATGCAGTCAATAGCTGTGGTCATCGCGGGCTTCGTCTTTATGTGGGGTTTGTGCCTGGAGAAGTGGCCCAGAGCAACGGGACTTCTGTTGTTGACGCTTGGTTTGGTATCTGAGGGACTCAATGTGTATGAATATGTAGGGGGTGGGTTTGATGATGATTCATGATCTGTTGGATCGTAAAGAGTGGATGAGTGGATGAAAATGGGGTGGGTGTTCAGAACAGCTGGCTAATAGGTCGATTATGATAGCGATACGTAAGACAGCACTGGTTAAGCAGAAATTTGAGCATTATCATTTCCTTCAGTGCGAATTCTGGATGGTTGCGAGCATTTGGTTCTTCTTATTCACCAGCAATTGTTTTAACTGATTGACCAGCTCCAAACTTTGACATTCAGCCAAAATTCATATGTTTGATATTGCTATTCCAAGTGTATATGTTAGTTCTTAGCGTCCAGATTTTATTTAAACAACGAGATTTATAAGTTCTTAATATCCAAATTTCATCTAAATAACCAGAAATATGAAGTTGGTCGGATAGTTAGTACACCCACTGGTGGTCGCGTTGCGATATCTTACTACCAGTGCTTTTTGTAATAGATAAAAACACCCAATCGTTAATTCCGAAGCCGCAGTCAGCTGTTGGTATTCACTGATAGCACCACTCAACCAACCACGCCCTCACCCCATAAAAACACACCTATCTCACCTACTAACCTCCCCCACAAGGCCTCTACTCCTCCAGCAAAGCCGCCCTGGAGCTTATTACCGATGCTCTACGTCTCGAGGTCAAACCCTTCAACATCAAAGTTCTCTCTGTCATCACCGGCGCCGTGCGCTCCAAAGGTCAATCCTACTTCGAGGACTACAAACTCCCGCACGACTCGCTGTACCTGCCAATCGAAGAGACGGTTGGGGAACGTGCGCGCGGAATCGATGGGAGACCGAGAGAGGAGACAATGGCTCATGCGGAGAAGGTTGTGAGGGGTATTTTGAAGTGGAGGGAGAGGAAGGTTTGCAGGGGGATAAGGTTAATGCTGCCGATTTTGCCGATGGGGAGGATGGTATGTTTATATGATTTTTACCCTTTGCTTTTCGGTTTTTTTATCCGGTGTCGTTGTGGGTGTCGGCTGATGATTCGTGGGATAAAGGTGTTTCCGAAGGCACGGGATTGGAGCGTTTGGGCAAGGGGAGTGCATGATGATTTATCGGCCTCTTGTTTTTCCGTCTGTCGTGTTGTGGTCTCCGTCGAGGTGATGAGGTGAGCGATATCTGCAACCTGACCTCAGTCGGAGCTGAGGAGACTAAAGGGGCTGATAGATGGCAATGCCGGTTATAAAGATTGGTTAGGATTACCATTGATGAAATGATGAGTGCTGAGAAGCCATTCCACGCTGTCTTATCTTGATACAAAATTGTTCCGTGATTTGATATTTGTTGGGACCAATAAAATTTCGGCTGCAAGCGTAAGCTGATTTCGATATGGTCAAATCGCGGTTTTCTGGGAGGGAAGAGAGGATTAGTGTGAACACATCCACTAGGAGTCACGACGGTACCCTTTCATCGGGCTGATTTGAACAACTTTTTCATTGTAAAGTTTTGTCCAACTATCTAATGGTATCAAAAATGTACCTCCCTAATGTGACAGCGAGTCGCGAGTCATCTATACACAGAAGTCCTCCAAAAGGTATCATACACAAACGTTGATCCGAAACACCACAGCAATGCTATGTTCAACCATCCCATACTCCTGATCCCAAAGATGACTGTCCGCTGTACATCTAGGTACATAAATACAAACAAGAAAATGCATCCACTCATTGACATCATCTTCGGTCCTCTCGCTCATTGACATCGTGTTATAAAGGTGACTTATCGTAATATACGTCAAACTCCTGCTTCACCCTTATCCCATCGTCCGACGACGCCTCATGATCAACGCCCGCCCTGGGTTCTCTGACATGCGCTTGGTCCGGTTTTTTGAATATCGTTTCTTGCGAATCCATCCTCAAGACCCCCTTGTCATTCCTCCCCCCATGGCCTACCCCAACGCCCAGCTGGTGGTTATTTTCCTCATTTGTATCCCTCCTCATCAAGTTTCCAATATGCATAAATCCCAACCCGGTATCACTTCCCAACCTTTTGAATCGTCTGAGACTTTTTGCGACACTGAATCTGTCCCCTATTCCCCCTTCTCCACCGCCGCTGCTGTTAAGGCCTCCTGCGGACCATTCCATCTCACCATGCTGGAGTTCGATATCATCTCTAGCATCATTGTGCGTCGATTCTGGATGATGGTTTCGCAAACCCCCGTGGCGCAGTATATTGAAGAGTGGGCGACAAGAAGGCAAACAAGCGGCAATTATATACATGCTTGTTTCAAGAATGGTGTAAAGGGCGAGGTCGACGGCTGCCCAGGATGTATCTGGGAATAGACTCTGTTGGGCAAAGGAGATAAATCGAAGCACGGATGTTACTAGACCACTAAAAACAGGGTTGTTAGCTTAAGGGTACTATGAGGCGGGACTCGTGGGAGCCGAGTTTTCAGAAGAGGACAAACCTGGAACCTGTGAGGAAAGTGATAGCCAACCCCACCTTAACCTTCCTCGTCATATTCAAAGTCCAGATAAAAGGCAATGGTAGAGCAAGCATAAGGATATCGGTGATAATGTTCGGTAAACTGGCGTAAAGGAATAACCTCTCGATATCGAAGTGACATTTTCCACCCTCTACGGTTTTATCCCAGAAAAAGTTCACAGGCGTGCATTGAAATAATATCATGAGGAACAAGATTGTCGAGGAGATGATGAGGAAGTAGAAGATGAAGTAGGTGGCGGCTCGGTAGAACGGAATGCGGAAGATGCGAAGGTACATGGCGAGGATAGAGAGTTTGGGGAAGGTGACGGCGATAGCGTAAGTGGCGGGGAAGAATATCAGTAGTTTGGAGAGCGCTGTTACTTTCGAGGGGTCCTCGAGCATGACTGCTTCGATATGGTAGCCAACACCACAGTAATTTATGCCAACTGCAGTGAGATTGTATTAGAATTTGCGGACACAAACTTGAGCAGGGCAGTATTGCTTTGGAATTGCTACATACTAAGACCTTGTAGAGCCAACAATATGGCGAATATCAGTGCAGGTATCATAAAATAATCGTCCCATCCCTTCGGTGTATGATGAAGCCCTCTTGCTGTAAACCGTGCTACAACGAAGATGATGATCAGCACTATACAGCTGATGCATGTCGCAACCAGTTTATGACCATTGTAAGCCTCCAAGTAACCCGGCGGGAATTGAGTCGACATTGCGCAGAAAGACACACAACAATCAATCCGGTACTGGTTGATGGAATCGTTTCCCTTTTGTAGAATGCCCTTGCGATCGTAGTAGACCCTTTCAGCGTTGGGAATATCTTCGTGATAGTGATTGACCTCGAACCAGGGGTGTTATCCTCCAGGACCCGCAATGAATCTTGCCCACTTTTTTCACACGTTTTCTAATCACTTGTACATGGTTGATAACAACTGATCCAACTGTATTCTCATCCCATGACGCGACGGGGGTTGCGAAAAAGCAGTAAAAAACGAGGAGATGGCCTTTTAGAACTATTGTTCATGTGCTCGGAGAAAAAGGAGTATCCACATTCGAAGGTAATCATCAAGTCGAGTATTCGGTCGGTACGGCCGAGAAGAACAAAATATCATGTAAAGGACAGAAGCTATATGATCCTCCCAATTTCCAACTGTTCTCCACCATGAGGTGAGCGCTTACAATTGGGTCGGAGATCAAAGCTTTCCCATGTTAGAAAACATTCGAAGGGTACAGAGAGGGACGTGTTTCCCTGAATCTGCCATTCTGAAGAAGGCAGTTCATAAGCTGCCACTCTTGCAGGACTCATGGGTATGGGATGTAGTATCTGCGCCGCAATGTCGCAGCCTTGCAGGAATAGCGTTGTGGTTGCTTCAAACATGGGGCAGTGTGTAGGGACCCATGACTAAAAAGTCCTGGACATTGGCCGATGCTGCCAAGGACAAGGGGTAAAGGCCAACTTGTGGTGGCAATTGCGGCGATGACAATGGCAATGGGCCATCGCTTGGTCTTGAACCTTGGGGGGCCGCTCAGTATTCATAAGCATGCCCATCCTCATGCTCGTGCTCGTATTTGCTCGTACTGCGCAAGAAGATGACAGGAACACGGTCCAGAAGAGCATGCCGGCGCGGGAAGTCTCTTGCTGACAGCTTGGCGATAACATCTAGCAGAGCCGTCGATCGTGCCCACCGCAGACAAACCGAGGACAAACCGACGAGAAATGCATGCATATAATTTCTTCAGTAAATTAAATCAGATGACTTAAGCGAAGCAAGATTACATCGCGCAACTTGCACAGCAACAATGTAGTTACCTCTGTAGCAGCAATCTAGTTTCCACTGTAAACCACCAATGAACCATGTTTCACACGTGGAGAAGAGCTTGCCTAGGTTACGAAAGCTACCCTGCCAGGAAGAGTCCGACCACCCACCCTTACAGTCTTGTTGCTTTTTCCCTCCCTTTCCCTCCCTTCTCCCCTGCATAAGTGAAGGGCCTTCCGATTCGACCTAGCCAGGACACGGCAATCCTGCAGGCAAATAATATGAAGATGTCCTTGTCTCTTTGGTTGCCTTGGTCGGCAGGAACAAAAGAGGTTAATAGTCGTACGGCCCGCCCACTTTACTTTGTGGGGCAGCCATCTTGACAGCTTCTAGTCTTTCTGTTTTTGTGTTGTATTTTGTATTTGTATTTGCGCGTTTGTATTAATAGCCGCCTCAGCCCACGAAAGGCACACCGGGCTTCACAATTCGTACCTCGGCATATCGGTGGATCGGTGGATCGGGGTGATTTTTGTCCGCGGTAAACAAAAGAGCATGTTACGCTGCTCGTTTACGAGTAAGGAGTACACGTTCATTTCCAAAACAAACCCCTACATACTACCTTCTAAGGTTACTACAGCGTATACAGGTTACTACGGCGTATACTTCCGTACAACGCTCCATACTCGTACGCCAAAACTGCAATTGTAAACACTACGCTGAAACATACCATGTGCATACTTCTACTAACTCCAAAAAAATACCCATATCCGGCATACGCTCCGTATGTGGCAGCAATGAAAACAATTGACGTTCGATCCTTTGACTTTCTTGCTTGCATTTACATGCCGTAGCACGGGCGACAAGCTTTTTGATCAGACATTTTGCGCACTCACATAAACCATGGATGGGGCCCTGTTCATTCATCCTTTTGCTGGCCCGTCCTCCTAGGCATCTCTCGAGCAGAGACACATCACATCACATCACATCATATCATATCATATCAAATCGTTGCATCGGACCTGGTCCTTGGCCTTCTGTGAATCGTCATATCGACCTAGACGATGGAATGCACCATATGATACAATTCGATACACTACCACAAGACCGACTTGATTGCGTACTTTCCTTCATGTCCGTCTCAGCGGGGAAGAAGACATTTCCGTGTCCGTCTCCGATTGTTCCGCGGGTGGCCATTTGTGCTCCTTCTACTGCATATCCTGGATGTTTGCCGCCAGGAAGCTGCATCTCGGGCAACTTTTGCACGGTTTAAACGCTCGACAGTGAAGGAATCACTGATATTCTCGGACTTAGTACCAGCCAACGCTATCTAAATGATCACCCAAAGCTTGATAGCCTAAGGTGTCTATCTATTCTCAGTTCGTCCAGGCAATGTATTCCATCCTCGCCCGCTGACACAACCTCAACTTACGCGTGCTGAGAATTATGGAGATCCTATGAAGGATAACGCTTTTCCGTCGGGCAGGCAGATAATCGAAATCCAAAGGACCGGAAGACCCAGATTTGGGCCTCTCGATTGATCCATAAACAGGGTCATTTTCATTAACTGCAACTTCTCCGGTCATCGTCGGTAGTTGTCTCAAATTACTTTTTCATTGTTCTCAGCACACGCTAAAAGTCCTCCTTTTCGTGCCCTCCGCCTCCCCACCTATTTGCCCGTCAACAGAAACACAGACCAGACCAGCTAATTATTGAAATCTACAGAGTAAGAAGTCTATTCTTGCAAGATAAAATTCCGTTAGTTAGCTCCTTTAATACATCTCTACAATCTTTCGGGCTCAGCAAACATCCAGAATCCCGAAGCCGGAGCTGGCTACACTACCAAGGTCCAAACTCCGGCCGGTTCTTTCTACCTTTGAAGAAAAAGAAGAAGAAAAAAAAAAGAAAAAGAAATCCAAACAGTGCATACCTGACACCATCTACTCGTCATTTTCCTACCTCTCCACATCGTCACCTCTTGCGCTGCGGGCACTGCGGCCAGACTGAAAAGCACAACCCACCTGCTTCCCACTCCACAATATCTATATACCTAGCATCCCTTCCCAAGCGATCGCCCTAATCCGACTCCCTACACAAATCTTTTCTCTCTCTCTCACTCTCTGGGCCTTTCCCTTTCTCCCTTCCCTCTCCCCGGCCCGCTTTCTTCACATCACGTACATCTACACTATCACGCACATGGCACATACATACATACCATACCATACCATGGCGACTGACTGGCAAGGCACAGTTTTTGTTTTCTATTGTTAAGGGTTTACCGCCGACTCCAACTCGACCTAGAGCTACTCTAATTCACAGCCCTGCCTGCATATCGTACAGTAGGTAAGCACTGCGGAATAACCTAACCTACTGTAGCTTCGAAATGATATACCTACTAGATAATTTCCCCATTAGCGCTTAAGCGCCGCCGCTAACGATAACCGAAATAGTCTCTTCTCTGCAACCCCACATCGCTAACGACAGAATAAGTAGCACTCCCAAAATCTATCAACATGAAACCCTTATTTTTACCCTTTTATCTCCCTATCATAACTCAATATAATAGATATTGATAAAAGTATTCTGTATAAATATTATAGATTAGAATCCGCTCTTCTATACTAAAATCAAGAATATTGGATTAAAATTAGTTGTTCTATAATCGATTTTATTTAGATAACCAGTTAATATAAAAGTTATGTTACAACACTACCAGGCACGTGTCCCAGGGACCTTGGGCTCAGAGGTTGGAGGAACCAATCGCAGGAGACCCCAGGAATACCACATGGCCTGCTCAGTATTGATCAGTACTGAGCAGCACTGAGCACTTGAGAACGAAGGTCTACACAAGTAGACGGTATTTCCTTAGTATATAGAGCTTCGTGCTCAACTCAAATAGTAATTCTATTACTTAGTTACCAATCGACATTATACTTTTGATTAATCCCCTACTTGACTACTTCAATACAAACACCCTACTGTCTTCTACCACTTTCACGTGATTAGGATGTCGATGACGTAACATTTAACTTCGAATCTTGTTTTTAAAGAAGATCTTTATAATTTAAATACCATTTTAGCCAATAATTCTTTTTACTCTTTTTGTTTCTCTCCACACTAAGTCAGTTCTAGAATTAATTATATAAACACTTTAGCGAGCCCCCCCCCTTGAACAAAGGCTAATTGCCTCTGTGTCTTACATCCACGTGCCACCTAAAAATTTAACGTTTGATCATGGGGGGAGATAGCAGACGATGAAGAAGATGGAGATAAAGTGGGCGGGAAGAGCGGTGGCGTTGAAATGAGGCGGAGGAAAGGGGAGTGAGTGATGGGAAGTGATGCATCAAGTAGGCGTGCGTGCATCGTACGGAGATACTACTGTATGAATGGGTTGAGGTGATGTGATTGATGTTGGGTTAGTGAGGGAAGTGAATGAGCTACCTGCACCTACTTGATTTGCCCTCGCCTATCCTAAGATACGCAGTGCAGTGCATTGCACTGCAGTGGAGCAAGAGAGGGGATGCAGTAAGGATAGATAGGTAAGGATACAGGATACCTAGAAGCGGTGAGGTTTGTCCCTGCAGAAGTGATGTTGAAAGACCGGATAGGAAGAAATTAGCGAACAGGAAAACCATACGGTTTGGCAATTATACGGGATCTGAGTGGACGGGCAAAAGCATGAGTAAAACTTTCTTGGTTTCTCCTTCGGAGTTTTCTCGAAATAAGCTTTGTGCGGCAAATTAAGCTGATGGTTGGAAAAGGCATATACTCCGTAAGTATGAGGGGTAGTTGTTTGAGCGATTTTCTTGGCAGGGAGGAGAGCATCACACAGTGGTAGATCTTTTACCTAGCACAATTATGTAAAGCTCACATATGTCGCTGCTTCTCTTGTAGTTTAGGAATGCTTGCGTAGTAAATCGTAAGTCTGCTGGTTTCCCGTCAAACCAGGCAAGAATCATTACATCAGACTAAACAGAAAAGCCGGAAATCAGGCGTCAAATCAATCACTCAAGCAGTCACAGGCCACTCAAACACAAATACAAACACAAAAATTAAGACACAAGACACTACACCCTGAAGACATAACTTGGTATTCGAATTCGCCACTTTGATTAAAAGCGTGCAATAATATGTAGTAGGATAAGCGTAATAACGCCCCTAAGTGAGTAGACCGGTATTTCTCGAACTCCATCTCGATAGGAGTATGTGAGAGGAACCAGCAAGAGAGTAAAAGTCCATTCCAGTCCAAAGAGAAGAAAAAAGAGGACGAGCGAATAAATTCAATGAGTTGAAGGGAGCGCCAAAAAAAAGATCGGGAGGTGGGGCTCTTTCCATGCATGCAAACCGTACATCCATCGAGACAAACAGACATACTGGAACCCGGAACGATGCAAAGAGAAGACCAAGAAGACGAAAAACTCCCATTATGAGGGGTTTCAAGCTTCAGAGTTTGTATTGATTTGGACAGCAAACGCTAGACTGCTAAGCTAAAATCGGGATTCAGAAGCTAGTGGTCGGTGTTAGACCTGGAGGTCCTGGATAGCGGGTTGCTGCCCCGTTGATAAGAGGACTTCCGATTTCACCAGGAGCGCCAACGGGTCGAAAAATTTGAGGTGGTGAATCATTTTCGTAACGCACTTGACTTTTGCCACTAGCAGTGGTTCGAATTTCGAATGTACCACCACCGTTTATAGTATTTCCCTCGGTATCACAAAGATCGAGTAGTTCCTTTTCAGAAACAGGCTCTTCTCTAGGATTTCGACGATCAACCTGATCTTTGATAGCATCAATATCAATCCATTTATCCTGAGATAATGCCTCTAGCTCCTTGCAAGCAAGACATATTGCCACCCTGACCGCTACAGATCGTGGTTGAGACGGACGCATAGGGGGAGGTCCACCATAGTGACCGAATGAGGTATTCAGACCTGTGTTCCATGCACCACTTGCAAAGCCTGATCCAGGCAGCGACGATGATGCAAAAGGTCCAGGTGGAGCTCCCCATGTGTTGTAGGCATTGATAGGACTTCCGAATGTGTTGAGATCCATACTGCCGAACGGCGCCGATGGAAAAGGCTGCCTGTTCACATTGCTAGGAGCCCCACTTGAACGCCGTGTACCAACCCCAGATACAATAGGCTCATCAGAATCGTCTAGTAGCGCGCTGCTACCGAGATGATTGTTTGCATCATCGAGATTATCGATATTGGAATGATGATTACCCGCCCTTGATCCATGTACAATACTAGCTGGTCTTCCAATGGGAGCAGGCCTTGCAATGGGGTGAGCTTGTGTCGCTGAAGAAGGACTATCGAAGGAACCAGACTGATTCCTAGAATGCGCTTGTGATGGTGGTGCATCTTTCTGGAGTCCGAAAGGTTGGCCAATACCAGTCAAGCCATTAGGCGGCTGCGGGCCAAATCCAGGTGGTCCATGTTGCATGGGAAACGCTCGGCCCTGTGGTACTTGATGCATGTTGAAGCCTGGCTGAAATGGGGGGATTCCATTAGGGATTGGACCAGGAATAGGTCGAAAATGCATTGCTCCCAGTGACTGTTGGTGAGGAAACATCGGATCATGATGCGGTCTGCCAAAACCAGGTGGCATCATAGGTACACCTGGCTGGAATCCTAATGGGACTGGTTGCATCCCAGAAAAGGGGCTCTGTGGAATGCCAGGGGGACCCTTTAAAGCAGAATGTATTGGAGAAGTAGCTTGCGGTTGTTGAATAAGAGGATGTTGCACTGGTGTTCTTCCAGGGGGTCCAATCGGACCAGGACTGCTTGCCAGAGGAGTAACAGAGTTTGGAGATGTGCTCGATTGCTTGCCTGAGGGTGTCCTAGGTACAGTAGCATGATTGTCCTGCTGTGAGTTTGTCCGTAGTTTGATAGGTGTTGGTGCCTTTGGGACCGCAGGTATCGCAACTGGGACGTGCGGCGAAGCTACTGCGTGCGCTAAATTAGGAGTAGGTACTTGGTAGGGCCGCTTTGAGGCCTGGGCAGCAGACTGAGCGGCCTGAACAGCAGCTTGCTGGGCTGCGAGCTCTTCTCGTTTTTGCTGTTCTTTTACTTCTCTCTCAGCTTTGAGCTTCGACTCCCTCTCTCGCTTCTCTTCCTCCTGCCGCCTCTCTTCCTCTTGTTTCAATTTTCTTTCTTTGGCTTCTTTCTCCTTGGCCTCTTGAGCTTGGCGCCGCAGTTCTTCTTTCTCCTTTTTCTCTCGATCCTTCGCCTCCCGCCGCTCGCGTTCTAGCTCAGCCTGTCGTTCTCGCTGTTTTAGAAGATTAGATCTCTTTTCGGCTTCCTTGCGCAAACGTTCTTCCTCCTCGGCTTTCTTCTGAGCTTCTTTCTTTTTCCGATTCTCTTCACGTTTCCGCTTCAGTTCCTCGGCTTTCTTCTCCTCGGCTTCCCGTAGAGCAGCATCTTTAGCCGCTTTCTCGGCCTCTTCCTTTTCCCTTTTCTCCTGTAAGAGTCGCTTTTTCTCCAGCATTTTCTCCTTTTTCTTTTGGGCGTCCTTAGCCCTCTTGGCTTTCTTTTGAGAATCCGCTCGACTTTCCTCCTCTAGCTCCTCTAAGAGCTTTTGCTGTCGTTCTTTGGCAACCTTTTCTTTGTAGGCTGTTAGTACCCTTTGCTCGAACATCCTAGCAGCAAATATCTGGAACATTCGTCGTCCTTCCTCCATACGCTGCTCTTCCGTCATGGTATCCTGCTCTATGTCAGTACGGGCCAGGCAACCACAATTCCCTCCACATACCATCTCCTCTTCATCATAATCCTCTTCCTGACTATCGTACTCGTCTTCGTCATCCTCTTCATCATCGTAGTCGTCGTCTTCCGGTGGAGGTGGATGGTTGTGATTATGATTGTGTGAGTGAGAGTGCATGGAACCGTTTGGAGGATGACCATAATTAGCATTTGCGTATTGCTCTTTCGCGTCTTCTTCTCGAGCCATTCTGCGTTCGGCGAGTTGTTCCATCATTTCGATAAATTTCTTTCCATCGTTTTTAAGTAGATCATCTGCTACTGTGAGAATCCCACCCTGAACAGTGAGACTATTACCAAAATTAAAAAAGTCTGTGGCATGACTTCTAGGAATTTCTTCCGGTTCTTCATCACTATAGTCGTCTTCGTCCACATCGTCCTCGCTGTATTCCTCATCGCCCTCTTCATCCTCATCATCTCCCAGTTGCTCTACTATCCGACCCCTTGAAGGCTGCTGGCCATTGAAAACGGGTGGTAAGCGATTAGGTGGTTGTAACCCGCTCATTGCACCAAATCGGCGTGCCGGAGGCAGCATGGGCGGCGGAACTTCACCTCCTTGATGATTCGCATATTGCTCCAATTCCTCGTAGTAGGCATCGTAAAGTACTTCTAATTCCTCCTCAATAGCAGTTCTTTTACGACCGCAAACTGTACAACTACAAGAATGTTTTTGTTGTTCCTTCATCTTCTTGAGAACCGCATCCTTTTCTACTTTGACCAACGATTTGCGCTCTTCCTCACCTAGTGACAGCCAAAATTCTTTTATGCGCTCCCGTTCTTCCTGGGAAGATGTGTTCCAGATCTTCTCCTTCGAAATGCCCGGACCTCGCGGCATATTTGGAGGTTGTTGTAGAGGGGGAAGCGGTAACGGTACGTGATTGTGTGATAACCCATTTGTGCCCTGGTGCGAATGGTTGTTGTCATCCTGTGTGCCCCTTGACTTCTTTTTCTTTTTCGATCGCTTGTTGGACGAATTCGTAGAGGGTATCGCATAACCGTTCGTCGATGAGCCATCGTGACCATATGAACCCGAATATTCATCACCCTCTTCGTCGCTGTAATAGGCATTATCTTCCGTCGGATCGAATTGTTCATTGTCATCGTACGTTTCGTCCAAACCGGTTTCTCGAAATCGCGCCTCGAGCTCTTGCATCTGTCTCTTAACATCGCCAGGAGTGGGTGCACCATTCGTTTGTGATCCTTGTGGTTGTTCCGCAGCGAGTCGAGCAGCCTGTTTTTGTCTCCGCTTCTGCTTCTTCCGATTTACTGTAGGAGGAGCGCCATTTGTATCTGTAGGAGCCGTAGGTATTTGGCCGTTGGGTTTGGTTGTAGTTTGAGCCATAGTTGAGGAAGTCTCCGACGAGTCACTTGCGAAAATGTTGGGCGCTGTTATGGTCCTTGTACCATGCTCATCCGTTAAATTTGTCGAGTTTCCCGTACTCGGCTGCAATGTAGATCGTGCTGTTTGCTTTCGTGGGTTTGCGGGCATTCCGATGGGGGCTCAACGGGTTGAGGGGTTCTGGAAATTGGAAGGTGCGGCTATGTCATGTAAGAACATTAGACTTAGCCATCAACAGATTGTGTCAATGGCAGAGCGAAGCTGGGGAGAACAAAGGAGCATTTGAAGACTCACGCAAAAGGTGTAGAACTAGTTCTTGCGATTGCCCCACCAAGGTATGTATGTCTGTTTCTTTCGGAGATGCACAAATGGTATTTGTGTGTGTGGGGGGGGAGGGGGTAGGAGGACGAAAAGGTGGAAGTGCGCGTGGAGGAATCGGTGGTAGAAGGAGCTGGTACTCGGATCAAACTAGTACCTGGAGGTGCATGTGGTTATAGCTATGTAGAAGGCGCCGTCATGTCCATTGGTGGAGGCTTGTGGTATTGAAACTGTACTATGTATTGGAGGTTCCTCTGTGAACCTTACGGTTAGTATAGAATCTGGCAGGTGGTGGCTGTCTGGATGCCTGAGGGACCAGGTAAGATCTCATGAGGCAAGAACTAATTTCAGAACCGGCTCATCTCACTCTGCATCTTTGTTCTGCACATGGCTCCTCGGGACAGGGTTACAAGCACAGCTGGACGTGCGAAGTTGTGTCTTCGTATTCTTGTATTACGGTCTATGGCCCATGGGCTTACTGCAGGCTGTGGCCAACCCAGCAGTGGATCGGTGGGATGAGTACGAAGTATTGAGTAGAAGTATTGAGTAGAAGTATTGAGTAGAAGTATATTCTACATACTTCGTAGTAGAGTCTCGTGCCGCTCCATGTTCTACATAGCAGAGTCTCATGCGAGCAGGCATAATAGTCCATCGCAGACGGTTGTTTGGTATGGATTTTAGCTTTCCCATCCCCGTTCCGCTCTTGTTTTGGAAGATGAGCATTTCGCCGACACCCAGACCGACCTACTGGATCCATCCACGGAGTTTCATTGTTCCATCTTTGCCCATTGCCCATAAGTTAGCACACGTACTATGACTATTACTATTAGTTCTGTTCGTACTAGGCATTTACATATACGTGCGCCCGCTCCGTTCGGTCCGGTCGACGTCTCAGACTCGCGCTCAGCAGTCAGCCAGTCCGCAAGGGCCAGCAACCGGCAAACATTCATTCATTGTATATCCGAGCCCATGCACCTGCGCCAGCCAAAAATATCTGCAGAAGCAGCAAAGGACCAACTCAAACTCGTACCAAACCGGTCGGCTTCTGTGGCTCAGCTTAGATGTAGCTAATCCTATTCCAGAGCTCCTAAAAGCGCACGGTTCTGCGACTCAGCCTTCCTCCCAAGTCGACATCTCCACTCTCCCGTCATTACCTAGCAGCTTCTCTACTTTACTTGCAACAACAATCAAAAAAGGAGATATAAATCTTTTCAACCTTCTCCATTCTATACGAGACAGCCAAAATCATTCAAAACCCTCCCGGGAAAGCTTCCCTCTCTCGCCCAGGCCGTGTGTGCTCTTTCTCTTCACTTCTCCGTCTTTCTCCTTAAATCTGTATCGCTTCCGTACAGAAGAAGGGTAAATTGTTGCATTTTGATTTTTATCTTAAAAGTCGTTTTGCTGCTAGAGTAAAAGTTCTCGAATTCTCGAATCTCTCCCAGAGCGAAAACGAGTGATATCCCCCTCAAATCCAAACCCCCCAAATCTCCAGTCCGCCTCTCCACCAACCGCACACCACCTGGGCAGCCAGATCCATCCATCCCACTAGAACTGAGGAAGCACTTATATCCGAGCGCGAGCACCCAAAATCTTCCTGAGCTTCCATCCAACTTCAACTTCTCATTAACTGTCTTGTCAATCGCTCGTATCGACAATCTTCCTGGCCAATCTACTCGATTATCCTCAAGAAATTGCGCTGTACGCCCCGCCGATCGTTTACGAAGCTTCATAAGTTGCATGGTCTTCTCTTAATTCCTTCTGCGACAACATCCTCTTCGCCGTCTTCATCCTTTCGACACCACCAACAATATCATACGATTTCGATCAACATGGCCCAACAACCAGCTCAAAATGTTATGAGAAGGTACGTTCACTTTTTCGACAGATCAATTGCATGATGGGAACTCGAGTCAAGGACGATATTTTTGTCATTCCGTACTACCACAAAGCCTTATTATCTCGTTTGGAGCTGCGAAACCGCTGCAATACGGATTTCAATTGATTATCTTCAGCTCCACTCGAGAAGTCTTCAACATCGAAAATTGCACACTATTACTGAGATATTCTTCGCGATACTATATATTGACCATCTGCTAGGAAATTAGTCATAATTGGGGACGGAGCATGCGGTAAAACTTCTCTCCTGAGTGTCTTTACCCTTGGATATTTCCCAACAGTAAGTCGCCTTCGATAATGGATCTTTCGGAAAGATTACTAACGAGGATTATATAGCATTATGTATGTTTCGGTAGCATCAATCTGCCCATTTTTTCCCTCTGTCAGCTACGAAGTGCTGATTCGATTTCTATTTTTAGGTACCGACGGTCTTTGAGAATTATGTGACGGACTGCAGAGTTGATGGGAAATCAGTACAGCTGGCACTATGGGATACGGCAGGACAAGAAGATTATGAGAGATTACGGCCGCTCGCATATTCGAAAGCACATGTTATTCTAATAGGATTTTCAATCGACACACCCGACTCATTGGATAACGTTAAGCACAAAGTATGACCCTAGCCAACCAGAAAAGTTTACGCACATACTGACTTTCTTGGCTAGTGGGTCGAAGAAGCAAATGAGAGATGTCCCGGTGTGCCCATTATACTTGTTGGGCTGAAGAAAGATTTACGAGACGACCCAGTTGCCAAGGAAGAGATGCGAAAGAAATCACTAGAATTCGTGGGGACGAGAGAAGCCAATGAAATTGCGAATACCATTGGCGCAAGAAAATACTTGGAGTGTTCGTCCTTGACAGGTGATGGGGTAGACGATGTATTCGAAGCAGCTACACGAGCCGCGCTCCTGACGTTCGAGAAAGGGGAAAGCAACGGATGTTGTGTTATACTGTAGAGGCCAGGCGAAAGGAGTTTGTGGGACATATCACACACGAATGATAATTACTTCGAATTATTTACTAATGCACAGTCAAATCGACATGACCTTCCATTCTATCACAACATGAGCGCGGACCGCGTCCGCACAATTCTCTCAACGACAAACAGAACATTCACGGATCTCGATATATTTGAACAACAGTTGCAATGAGCGCGCGGGATCGAGTGTTGATAATGGAGCAATGCAATGGAATTGAGTTGACATTTTCTCGCGAAGCAAGGAAGCAGAGCTAGATAGAGCTTCTGATGACGATCACGAAAGGAATGATTTGAAATAATCATTCAAATGAATTTGGCCGCTGTCTGTTTATGTTGTTCGCGCGTTGTATCTGATTGCTTTCCATACTTTTACATACCCCGAAAAGGTTGTGAAGCAGAGAAGAAGTCAATACAGCTTGCTGATATGATTAGCGATGGAATTAATGGGAATTTTGGTCAAAGGAGAATTCGGAATGGGGAAGGGGGATTGCGAAGGGACGGTGGTGCAGATATTGTACATAAAATTACATAGCATGCGCGTTAGGGGTGGGTGGTTGGGTGGCTCCATCATCAAGGTACTATCAATCTACAGTTCTTTAGCGATGCACATGTGGTTACGTTGATTCTCTCGTGCCTTGCAATTTTGCGGGGGTGGCGATCGATAGATACATATAGCGGTATGTATACATGCATATGTATTCCTTGAAATACCTCTCCAGTCCGCACACCCGTTCATCATATCGTACACATGCGTGGAGTCGGTTCCTCAAACCCCGCAAGTTCACAGCCACGTCAGATCGTGTCATGTCCATCGATTCCCCATCTATTTCCCATCTCTCCACCGCATAATTCGCCCTGCACTCCTGTCCAATGCAACCTCTTCCTTGTTCCCCCTAATATATCCTCCCTCTTTATCTCCCAAGCAATACAATAAATCAGATCCAATCCCTTCGTATCCTAACTCACCCTATCCTATCCTATCTTGTCCTATCTCGTCCACCCATGGTTCCACACCTCCCCAGGCCGTCCGGGAGTATCGGTCTGCGCTCTCGCATACTCAATTGGAATGCCGTTTTCCCCGCTGAATATGCCCTTTTTCTCGAGCGCTATGCGGTACAATCGGCCGGCTTGCTCTTGTCCAGCACCGTCGAGCTTGCGTAGTTCTTCCATGGCAGAGTGCATGGACTGATAGAGTCTGGGGGGTTGAGAGGGGATTTGTTAGTCAATTGGAGGAGACGAGTTACAGACGGGGAGGGAGAGGGGAGGGAGAGGGGAGGAAGAGAAGGAATCGAAAGGGGGAATGGGAGGATTTGGAGTGGATATGAGGGGCATTGTGGGGAATGTGAGGTAGAATTGTGGTGTAGCAGTTTAGGATAGGAATTGGCCCCCGCAATGAAGCTCAGGCACGGGAATGAAATCGAAATACAAAAGAAAATACACACCTATACAACTCTGCCTCCTGCGCCTCTCTCTTCTTCCGTCGCAGTAACATCCACGCACGATGAATAGTCCAGTGTCGAAGCGCGCGCAAACGTGAGAAGCGCAACGGACGCGGGGTTTTGGGATGTTGGAGGTGGTAGCGAATAAGTGAGATGCGCGGATCACCTTTTTTCGCTTGAGGGTTGGCTTTTTTGGAGGTGCTGGCTGTATTTGTGAATGTGCGGCTTTGGGCTTGCGGGATGAGAGCGGAGATTGATGGGGCAGTGCGAGAGGTAGACTGGAGGAGGGGTGTGAGGAGGCGGAAGAGAGGGCTGGTGAGCGTTTGTGGAGGCATTTTGAGGGTGGTTGTGCGGAGGACGGGAAATTGAGTCGTGGAGGGAGGGGTGTGATGTGTTGATGGAGCTTGGCTAGATCATGTCGTCGATAAATTTTGTCGGAGTAAAGACCCCTGCAGAATTATGTGATGACTAAGCGGGGTAAATTGGTGGGAAGGTGGACCATCTCTTTGAAGGCCGAACAGGGCATGACAATCCACCTGAATTATAGATTGACACTTAGAGAGTCTTCGCTTTCTCCTTTCTACGTCTATATAACAAAGAACAGATTGCATTTTGAGGTTCGTCACATAAGTTGGGGAAAATGGTCTTCGTTCCTTCGCAGAGAAGGGGTATCACCCACCTTTTTGTAAGTCTCTTGCTGTGTCAACTTCACTGCATGAAATCTATCATTGAAACGAACTGGAATTTGTCCTATTTTATAATTATTTTGTTCATTTTTCCCAATATATTGAGTCAAAACCCTCCCTTGCACCAATCCCACATACAGAAGCCACCACTAATGACCGCCTAGACGCCCCGTCTAACAGCCTTTGAACACACACCGAAAGGATCCGAGTCCAACGCTCAAAATATCATCATCTTTATAGGTGGCCTTTTTGACGGCTTGCTCACGGTTCCATACCCGTCATCTATCTCAGATTCCTTACCTGCAGATTGGAGTCTAGCCCAAGTTCTTCTCAGCTCCTCCTACATTGGCTGGGGTACCTCATCCCTCAAGCAAGATGCAAAAGAACTATCAAAATGTGTGGCTTACTTCCGAACCATCAAATCAGGAAAGATCGTTCTGATGGGCCATTCTACGGGCTGTCAAGACGTCATGGAGTATCTGACTGGACCTGGTCGTGAATTGCATTCTCCTATCGATGGCGGTATCATCCAAGCTCCTGCTAGTGACCGCGAAGCTATGGAACAGGAAATGGATCCGGAAGTATTGAGGAATAGCATAGCACTAGCACAGAAATGGGTCGAGGCGGGAGAGGGAGAGGAAGTTCTCCCGTCGAGTACGACTAAAGGTATATTTCCAGCGCCTGTCTGTGCCAGAAGATTCCTTTCACTTGCAAGCCCAAATCATGATGGAGATGATGATTACTTTAGCTCTGATCTGACAGATGAGCAATTAATGAAGACCTTTGGAAGTCTAGCTGCGCGAAGTCCTCTGTGCATTTTGTTCTCTGGAGCAGATGAATATGTGCCGAAGCATATTGATAAGGAAGCATTGGTAAAGCGATGGATCGAGTGTGTGAAGAAGGGAGATGGAAAGGTGGACGAGAAAAATTCTGCTGTGGTTCCGAGTGCTTCGCATAATTATATGAAGAGCCCGGATGCAGTACCTGAGTTAGTCAGGAGAGTCGTAGGATTCTTGGATGGATTGACTACGCAGGCTCACTTGTGATCGAGGGCATTGGCAAACACGGATATGGGTATTGAAGTTGTTCCGATTACTTTAAACTCCAAACTTCGGAAGCGGTGTATCCACACATCATAGAGTACTAGAGCGTCTCTCCATCACTAGAAATAAGGACCAGGGATTGCGACCAATATCATTCATGACCATTATAATTGAGCCCTATCGGGACGTCTTCATCAAGTTCTCTGGTCCTCTCAAGCTATTGCGTAACAATGTTTTCCCGAATTCGGAACGCCTCCTAACCACAACAGTAAGTTGCTTCCTCACTCTTCTCAGATCTATGGGACAATCACTAATTAGACACTTTCTACATGAATGATCAAGAAGAACTTACCCAACTTGAATTTTCTCCCAACTGAACACAAAAGCGCCCAAATAAGCACCAATGATGATGCAGATGATAAAATATCCATTATAGTACATCGCCAGCAACATCACGAAATACGCGACAGCGAACTGCACCATATGAAACCCAGCTCGAATGGCTTGCTGCAGTAAACTTGGTCGAAACTGCGTTACGAACGGAGTGGTACGTGTGGTTACCGCAATGTCGCTTCCATCGCTCGGTGCTTTCATGGGACTAGTATCGACGGATGTGACTTGACGATTGTTCTGTGAAGCCTGGCGAATGATGTATCGATCATACTCTTTTGAAGCACGGCGAAGGAACTCTAGTGACATGACGAGAAGGATTACTCCAATGCAGGAGCCGGCGAACATGCCATTGGATCTTATGTGCCAGGACCTTGCGATGAAGCCTGATGGATATCAGTTAGTTGAAATCGTCTGTTACAGAAGAACAAACGAATACGGACATGTGTCGACTGTATACCAATTCCAGAGCATCTGAGATAGGGAAGAGATCAGTCTTTGATGTCGTCACTCCTGGGAATCACAAACATACAGAAATCTTGCAGCTAGATCCATCTCCCATACTCATCGCCATAGGGCTAGTTGCCGCAGCCACAGCCGATGTCGCGGTCCCAGTCGCCGCCATACCAGCCATATTCATCGTTATACTCGTTCCCATATTCATATTCATGTTGTTTGAAACTTCAGATTGAATCTTGAACGTCGACAGCTGTAGATATGAAATCGCATACCCAACAAACTGAAGAGTGAAACTTCACTCTTTTATGGACTTCTCTAGCCACAAGCAATACCTTCTTCCTCAATATATAAGTCGAACCATGGCTTGCTATTCGTATCTCTGGCACTTGCAATTCGCTGCTGTCATTGGCTTATGTAAAGCCCTAGGTACTTGTTGAGGTACTTTGAGAAGATTTTTATCCTTGGCGGAGCGGGGGCCTTATCCAGGTGGGAGGACAAAGAATTGATAACGCGTGCATATGAGAAGGTTGCGGGTGACATTTCTCGATGCAGAGATTTTTATTGAATATATCATTTCCTGTTTGGCGGTGTGAGCAGATTTCAAGTGGCTGGTGCTTCGAGTTCATCTCATGGTTTTCATGACAGCTTGGTATTTGAGCCCAATTGAGAGCTGTTCCTGGTGGATCACCCATCGATTGACTGTTTAGAAACCCCATAGGAAGGTTGTATTGTAGTTTCTGCTTGCACGGCGTGCCTTTTAGATGACAGACGATTTAAGGAGGTTTGCATGATTGAGGAGGTGTTATGAAGCAACCTGGGGTTCAAGCTCGTGTTTTGCGCTATAGTTCTAGTGAATGGTTATACGGTATCTTCTCATTGATATTCCATTCTATCACTGCAAATGAAGACCACTAGATTGAACTGGGATGATGTTGGAACAGAGGTTACACGAAAGCATTTCATCAGGCGATTTTAAGGGCATCTTTTTGGACTCTTTCATACATTTCTATATCGCCGTGTCAGAAGTAAATGAACGATCTAGTCGTGATCACCCCTATATTCCTGTTCTATGCCCGGTTTGTGTCATATACGAGAGCCAGAAGCCCATCTCCAGATATATGGTAATTGTAACGCCAAGATCTATATAAGAACTCACGCACCAAGGCCTCAGTGGCTCTTCTAATGCAATGATCAGCATCACAACTCAATAGAAGGTAGGGTTTTAGGCTCAAGGGAACCTCTTTCTGAATATACTATGGTTAAAAAAGGGTGGAAATGGAATGTATATGGATAGATCATAGGTATTGCAGTAGTAACGTCGGGGAATCTTAATGTAATAATGTTTTTATATATCTCTTTGCAAAAGAACGTAGTGTTTGAGAAAATATCAGCTTAAATTATAAGTAGAAAGTAAGAAAATCGAGCAATTTGAAGTGATTTGATTAATCAATATGTTCTGTCTAGCCTATGTGACATGTTTGGCACTCGAGGGAATAGAGCCTCCCCCAGTCATCCCGGCTTCCTTCTTCAGAATTCTTCTGTACTTCACAAACCACATAAAGCTAGAATCGCCTTTTCAGAATCCTCCTCTCCATTGACATCCCCACAATAGGCCAAGAATCCGTCTCCAATTTTTGCTCCAACTATTGCCGCTTGCGTCTCATCAACATGGGAAGGCGGGAAGACAAGAGACTGGGTCGTGCCCTCAGGGACAGGGACAAAAATCTTTTCGTGCAGTCTAGCGTTTTTGACATGGAGAACCTTCATGCTATACGCAGATGGGAATGAATTCTTCGTAGCGTCGGCAGGAAGGGTGCAGGAGGGGTTGATCTGAAAGGTCGCCCGATGGTAATTTCCATTCTGCCAAGGAAGGCCGAAGCCTTCTTGAAAGAACTTATCAAAGTCACCAAAGTCGATAAAGGTGGGGAAGTGTAGCCCGACTATAACTAGGCCTCCATTTTGAATATAGGATTGCACCTTTTCAAGCACTGCTGTCTTCTCCGTCCCCGCTAAACCTTCGTCGGTGACAAGGATCGCCTTTGGGTTATGAGTTTCGAGGTATCGGAGCGCACCGGTAGAAGATTTTGCTCGCTTCAACTGCACAGACTTATCAAGTCTGTCAATCAAGGACGAGTATTGATCATCGAAAAAGGGTTGCATTGCGAGACAGAGGAGCAGAACCTCAGAGCGTTCGGAAGCCATCCTGAGTCTTCGAGTGCTTGCGAAAATCGTTCAGAGATAGTAGGGCGAAAGCGAGGCAGGAGAGTGGGAGAGCTTTCTGTAAGAAAAAATGACTTGATTGAACCATCTAAAACTATGGGAATGGGAGCCTTTTATAGGCATTCTCAGAAGCAAACGTCGCGAGCAAACATCGAAGCAAACGCAATTCAATGAAGCAAACGCCATTCAATGGAGCAAACGCCTTTTACACTTTCAAACAAGTACTTGAGAAGACAGTATTCGAATATTCGACTGATCGCATCAAAAATATGCTGTCGTTGTAGTTGGTTAGAATATGAGGTTATATTATGGACCTCAGAATGAATTGCTAAGTAGTAACTTAGTTCGTAAGTTGTTAAGAGATTTGTTCCAGGCCGTAGACAAAAATTTGGGATTCATAAATGGACTACGTTCATTGGCCAATAGACTAGCCCATTGTCTAGTTTTCCCGCTAGACTGTATTTTATTTATAAATCAGCGTAGTTTATACTTCGTCACAGGCCAAATAAATCCAAACACTGGGTCCAGGAACCTTCTAGCACCTTGGCAATATGGGTATGGGTGCCGGTTGAACTGGGTCTTGTTTCCTCTAGCTAAGTGTGGAGATCCAGGTCATGTAGAAGTGAATGGCTCGTATTTCCCATTCTCATCTCCCTTATTCACGCATGTAACTTGCCACCTAAATGGTGCTATTCGAGAGCCATAAGAGCTCATTTGGGATAACCATAAAGGTTTCCCTTTCTTCGTAGTTCTAGCCAGAATCAATCAAGTTCTTTTACCCCAACAAGTCATCTAAATATCCCAGTACTCCCGTAGTAAAGGCATTCCTATAAGGAGTAATGCTGTAGTTAAGAAACACGCCTGTATTACTGCAGGTGTGATGCACCTTATCCCGACAATTAGATATTTACTTTTAAATGAAAATCGGAATAAAACATCTGCAAATCATATTCAATGGATTTTAATATCTCGCCAATACAGATTGATATCTGAGCGACAAACTACTCTTCCATTTATACACGCCACTTGATGCTTGAGCATATATCTAAAAGCTTTCTTTTTAGGTTGAAATTAAATTTGCTTATAAGATTCAGCTCAACTTAAAGAGCAGTTGGCTATAAGATTATAGTTCTTTAAATCAAATATCTTAAGTTCTATACTTTGGTGAAAAGTCTATGAATTCTGAAGCTATTCGGACTAGTGTTAAGTATAGTAATAGAACTTCAAGGCATGGAGTACTGACAGCGAGACCAAACATAAGCGTCGGTATCCGTTATAGTGAGTAAGTAAGTATCAACAGCAAGATACCACCAGTAGGAACTCAGAAGTTGTTACTGATGTCATATGTGTTGGTACTAACAACACATCCCCCTTTCTACCCTGTAAAAAAGAGCACTACATCACAGATTCACAGCCCAACTCTCCCCCGCCACAACAAATCCTATCTCACTCAAACCAGGCCAATGAAGCCAAGCCCATGAAGCTAAGCCCCCAGGAGGCTAGAACCCAGGAAGTAAAAAGGTATATATAAAACCAACCTCCTTCTACCCACTATCACGTACTTCTACTATAGAGCGACGTTGATATCACAGTTTCATTTACGTCTTGCAGTATATGTGCTGCAGGCCGATGGATCAATTCACTCCTTGGTACAACACATCTTATTAGGATGAACTCACAACCACAGATTCACATGCAACCATTTTCACACAAAAAGTGACTTTAAAAACATTGCGCACTAGTTTTCTTCATTTGTTCATTTTCTTCGATACCAGACATCATGAATTTTCGACAAAGCTGGATCAGAGTAACAACACCTATACTGCATACACTAAGCAGCTTCCATCCCCAAAACAAGGGTATATATTGATATGACCTGACTTCCAAAAGGCAAAGAGATACACACACGGAAGCAAGCCCTCATTTGTTTGTTTGAAACTCCTTAAACTCCTTCCTGCTTCCAAAATACCAATACACAAGAACACCCTTTGAGAACTCCCAACTCATAAAAAATCTGTCTGCTCACGGCCCAAGAGCCATTTTGGCGCCACCCCATCCTCCTCACTCATCTCATCAATGATCACTTCTACTGATCAAAGGTAAGTTGGCGTCCGCTTGATCGGCAGTTGCTGCTTGCCTGGCCGATGCTCTCTGCCTCTCCATGTTCTGAAGAGCTTCTTTGCTCTCAGCTTCAAGCATAGCGATGTGCGCCGCTTGACGCTTCTTAGTAGCTGATCGATCTTGACAAGTCATAAAAATGAATCCAATAAGAAAACCTGCAAGCCCAACAGCAAAGACAATGGTAACGACCAAGCCCGAAGTTGTCAAGCTATCGTCTTTCAGCATGCATACATCCTCTCCGGAAGCCGCCGTTGTACAAAGGACACCCTGGGCACAAGTAGCAGATGGGGAAGTTGTAGGTGTACATCCGATTGTGACGCCTGTCGATTTGCCTGTGCCAAAGGAGCATGCACTCGTTGAGATATATTTGGTTGTTGAGCAAGCCAGCGATGTGCTTGTGCTGCTTGATCCGCTTGATGTTGTCGTCGCCGAGGTAGAGCTACCCGAGGTTGTGGATGTTGCCGACGTCGCTGATGCTGCAGCGGCAGATGAACTTGATGCGGACGTGCTGCTCGCGGAAGTGGTTGTTTCTGCCGATGTGGTTGTTTCTGCCGATGTGGCTGTGGCGGTCGAAGCCTCAGTTTTGCTTGCAGATCCCGAAGTTTCAGTAGCTCGTTTTTTCAAATCATCTCTCATAACTTCCTCCACTGGCACCTCATATGCATTGCACTCAAAAGAAAACCAAACGGCCGAAATTGAAGAATCAGTTGCGTCGCATCCACCAGCTATGAAACACTGTTCAATCTGACCCAGGCTTCTTAGATCGATATCACTTGTAAGACATTTCGCGATCGACAAATCGTCACCACAGGAATTCCTGATCACAAGGTCTTTGAAGTTCCCTTGTACACATCCATCTGCTACTACTTGAGAGTCGAGAGCTAAAACGGTCGCGGCCGGGACTGAGAGAAAGGCTGTCAATAAAGAATGACGCATGTTGAATGTTATCTGGGTGGAGAAGACCGTAAAGAACGTTCAAGCAGAGTATTGAAGCTTGTTAGCTAGAATTTGACAACGAGAGAAAGGCCGAGGGGAAAGATAGCAAGTCGAACAAAGAAATGTGGTACAGTTGGGAGGAAACTCAGCGATACATAAACGATGGAAAATTATGTCAAGGTTAGTAAAATAGCTCCTTGCGACACATGGGATGCTTATTTTAAGCTCATATGGCGAAGCCAAAAAGCCATACTGCCGGGGGCTGGTATCAGGGAGAGAGGCGTAGCAATTGTCCAAATCATCCAAGACTTTGCTGGCAAATGAGATAGTGAGCGGGGAGCCCAAAGGATCAGCCTTGCAAGTGGGCTTTCGGAGTTACCCACATTCGGATGTCGAATGCGGACAATTACCCGAAAACATAGATAGTAGGGGTCAGCTCTCCCACGAACTTTCATGCTCTCGTACGAAGTAGTTCTTGTACACCAATAGATGAGTAAACTAGGGGAATGATTGGCAGGATTTTTGACATAAATCAGATGCAACGTCCCTGGTTTGTGGCTCGTGGAATGTACGACGGCACAGGTACTAAGTAAAAACGTGTGTTTAGCAGAGCAAAACAGTTAATCAATGTCTGAATTGTCTAAAGAACTTTCTTCAAACTAGAACTCATTCAAGGTACATTCTCGGCGAAAGAAGACGTCCCGAAGCTCCCGAAAGCTTTGGGACCGCGGACGCGTAGAAGGATAGCGTAATTAGTGTAATTAGCAAAGAGGAAAGTCGGTTACAGTGGATTTGATGCAGTGTGAAAATGTTCCGACAGGGGTTCACATAGTGTTACGTAGGATACACCGCGAAACCAGTGACGAGGCCCTGAGGAGTAAAGACCAACGAAGTGTAATATAAGGGTAATATTCGATGAATCGTCTGGCGTCCTTGTGCGTATGTGCGTATGTGCGCATGTGCGCAGGTGTATACAAAGGATTTTGGTGCATGGAAGACGTGGGTGAGTCTGATGAGAAGCGGATGGTGCTTGTCACCTCTGTAAGAAGTAGTACTCTGTACGTAGTATGCTGCACACGGTGTGCGGCGCTCTTTGTCCGTCGGATGAAGATATTGATAAGCCGGCTCCATTGCGGTGAAAACGGGATGGGATGCCGGCTTCTAAGGCCGGGGAAAGTGTTGTCCAATTTTAAAATTGGCATGAGTGGCTTCGGTTTCGCGAAGAGGTTAACTTTACTGTGGTATTGAACCATCGCATGGACAGTGATAGGATCTTGGCAGACTTTCAAGCTCGAGGTTACAGCCTTGGGCGACGGCGGTGTGATGTAAAAACATGAGAAACCCCATTGATGTCGGGCAAGTTGCAAGATGATGGAGATGAAGAAGGGAAGATGTGAACGAAGTGTCGGAATGTGATTAGGTAAGCAGTGTCTTTGCTCTCAGTCACCTGATTTATACTTCACGTGCTTGCTCGCTCAAGTGACTTAGCAATGACGTAGTACTGAACTCCATCTAGCCTGTTTGAGGCTACATTTGAGGCTTGTCGAGTTGGCTTTATAAAGACATCAGAACTTGATATCCCTCTTCTACTTCTTTTATGCTCTTGATTAAGTATTTTCAATCCTCGAGAACAAGTATTCATAAGAAACTACAACTCAAACCACATATCAAATCATTTTCAGCAACACCAATCCACAAAATGCCTCTCGTAGATCCAGTCACCAACAGCGCTGGCGGCAACGCTGAGAAGACGCAGAATATGACTATGGAGTGGATGAACAAGTTGGCAGGAAAGACTATTGGTGACCAGCACAATGAGACGGTATGTACTCTACATCACACCCCTAATAACTCTCAACCACTTACTGACCCGTGTCATCCTTGGAAGACCTTTGCGAAGCAAGACCTACCTGAGAAACACAGAATCATCGAGCCAGGAATGATGGTCACCAGGGACTTCGATGAGAACAGGTAAGGGCGACGATCCATATCAAAGAGACGTCAGTCATGGCTTACTGACTATCATTCGTAGACTCAATATCCACGTCAACGAGGACGGAACTGTCTCCCACGTTAACCATCAGTAAGGAGGGAAGGCGTATAATTTTATGATGAATGACTTTGGGCTGCAGGCTGCATGCTGCATGGCGTTGGGAGGAGGGATCTGTGTTATTACGAAATATGAACAATGAATACTCGGATGCCTCTTGATAATCATAATCATACACGATCTCATAAACATGTATCGGGTCTTCCTACGTGCAATCTTACCTACGTACAAGTGATGTGACATCTGACTTGGACGTCGAAGAGTCTTAGAAAGCCCACCCCTCATTTATTACCCCTCCGTATTCTTGCTATTTCGGTGCCGATCGGCTGCCGTATCGCGGGGCACATTCTCCATATTCAAACCAAAACACTTCTCCCCCTCGTCACAAACACCACAACACCCTCGAAACGCGATCAAGATGTTTAAGAAAGAGTAAGATCTAATTCCCATGAATTTGTAATCTGATTGATACATCTTTACTAACCAAAGTCATCCCTATAGTATTTCAGCAGGCTCAAAGAGCAAAGTTAAATCCTCCGTCCAGCGCGCCATCCGAACGCAACTCACGACCACCTACCCACTACTTACACCTCATATCGATGAAATAATACCGAAGAAAGAGCAGCTAGATGCCATGAAAATGTCAGTGCCTTTGCACGACTCACACTCTGCCTCCGATTTTCTTTATCTACCTTCTTTTGCACACCATCCTCGAATTTGAAGTTGACTGACCGATGCGAACCAACAGTCCAGATAGAGTAACCCTCTACCTAATCGGCAGTACACCCCTCTTCTACCAACATATGACCGACGCCCTTCTCCCACATCTCAAACTCGTCCACAGATTCCCAACATGTTTCCCTAGCATTCGAATCGACCGCGGAGCAATACGATTCGTTCTTTCGGGCGCCACGCTCATGGCACCAGGTCTTACATCCACTGGCGGTAGATTACCGAATGGTAATGCAGAAGAAGAAGGGACATATGGTGAGACTGGAGAGGGCGAAGGATGGTATGGAGGGAGGGAATTGGAAAAGGGAGAGCCGGTAGTGATTTGTGCAGAGGGAAAGGAAGAGGCTTGTGCGGTGGGATTGTTGAGTATGGGGACGAAGGAGGTGAAGGAGATAGGGAAGGGTCCAGTGGTGGAAGATGCACATTATTTGGGCGATGGGTTATGGAGGTTGAGTACAGATTAGAGGACTGGAAAACGGTTTGTCTGAACATATGGGAGGATTTTCACACACAAGGAGAATTATCAGATCATTTCTCTACACTCTGGAATCAGCTCTTTCTTAGCATCAATTCGTCGGGATACTTTGCATACAAGCGGGATATGTACAATGAAGGAAGATTGTCTGACAATTCTTTTACACAACTTGTCTAGGGCATCACATGGCTTCTATTAAAAAAGACCTAGCATATATTTTATTCCTCCCTTCCTTCTGTCAAACTTGTCTTGCTCCCCTTCCCCCTTTTATGTCTAGTCTAAGTAGACCGGCGCCAAAGTTCCCATCTGGCCCCATAAGCACTTCCAAATGCCAGACATGTCCTAGTACTAGAAGCTACCCTTCCACCGTCACTCATCACCCAGCCTCACCATTCTTTCTACTTACCGTTATTTCTCTCTTCCAAGTGAGATCTCCACCCCGCATTCACATCCGCATTCTCAGCAAGTGCCTACTTTATTCACTTCTAATAACCCAGATGGGCGATTGGGGAGGCACTAGTTGGGAAATTGTATATAAAGTACTGTAATGTTGTGGAGGAAAGGGATGGTTCATGCATGCAAGTACTCACTGAAAGAATGGGTCCAGGGGTTTGTGTTTTTTTTGGGGGGGATTAGGCTTGAGTTGTTCGTGCATTTGGATATATCGAGGTGGCGGGTTGAGAGGAGAAATCGGGAGCTGTTGTCGCTGTGGCCGTGGCGTTGTTAATTCAGGTGCTTTTGCTGTCAATCATGGCCGGAGGGGTTCTCTATAAACTTCATTTGTTAGGAGTGAAGAGTTCACCAATCTCACCAGATCAGACTTGCAACCAGAGAAGCACACTCCACCAGCGACAGCAGGCATGTATAATGCGAGTGAATTCTGACAATCAGAGCAAGGTGGCTGTCTGAAGATTAAAAATTGATGAACGAAGAAGAACATAACAACGACGATAAGAGAAAATTTATGCATAGCTATGCTGCATTAAATGCTTCATAGACCGCTAGTTTCTTCTGGGCCATCTTCGGATTTTCTTCCCATGGTTTTAAGGACTTGAGATTTTTTCGAGTATGACGCGTCATCTCTTCCCTTCCCCCTTTTTTCATGCCTTTGATAGAGACGCCGTCCTCGACATAACCAGCTCCCAGTGGGGCTCAAACAGACTTCGCGCAGACTAGTGATATGTTAGCATGATACATAGTCAGATCCACTACGAAGTATCCTTGGCTGAACTGTGTGATTCAACACTAGATCCGGAGAGTATATATTGCCTGGAAGTTTTCAAATACCATACACCATCTCTGATCTCTGGTAGATGCAAAGGTGAGAAAAACGATTACAGAATTTAAGGAAGTAAAGAGCGACTATTGGGATAGAAGATGACTGCGATCAAAATACAGTGCAGATCACCGTCTCGAATCACAAGGTATGCTGAGGAACAGGAGCAGGACAGCTCAGAAGGGATTGTCTGTTGTCGAATTTCTAAACCATGTTGTTGATCCTGCTCCAATTTGGGCCAACATGTGAAGGGTGTGTGAATCATGTAGACTAGACCAGCCTTGGTGCTGTTTATTCGCAGTTGGGGTGTGTTGATTCATTCTATCTAAGCTATGGGAACTTAAGAATTTGACGTGATTCTCTACAGGAGTATAAATTTGAGTTCTCACAGCTTCGAAGCCGCTGCATTTGTAGCCAAAATTACAGATATTGTCGTGAGAAGTTGTTTTTCTAACTCAGGCAGAATCCCTGCCCATGCTTTTAGGTAGGTCTCTAATCTACCGGCTATGCTATGCTACAGATATTGCTGTCGTATTTTGCTATCATGGCTTTGTCGTGTTTTGTTGTTATTATTCTGAGAAATCTATTTCACCGCACGTCGGATTTTCAACTGTGTAAACGTACTTCTTATGCATCCTTAACTAGCAGTCCTCAACCTTTAGGTTTCTTGTCACTACCTCATTTGCATTCACTTTGCATTGAGTTCTGATTAGAGGCAATCGCATTTCTAATAAGTTGACCACTTGTTTCTTATCTAGCTACCAGGTAGTATTTATACACAGATTGACTTTCAAAGGCTGCACAAATCGATCTGTAACTTTGCTTCTGAAGTTTTGACCATAGAAGCCCACGATTCACGTGGATCTCCGCAGATCCACATCACATAAATTGATGAACCAAGGTCTTTGGTCCTAGTAGTAGAGGAGGGTAGTCGGGAATATAAACAGGCATCGCCGCATCAATCACACTTGTGGGCAGGCAAGGACAACTACAGTCACTCTTGAACTTCAGCTTGAGCATCCAGTGCAGGATTATATATACCAAGCAGGCATACCAGCTTATTCAATGCGGGGAAAACGTCCCCCGTCTTCGAGTGAGTGTCAAGTTACAGTTGCTGTCAATACCTTTCATCGTGACGCAATGCTCAGAGTCAGGTGATCGACCCCGATATGCATTACAAATACTTCCAAAAACATCTCGTCGGCAGCTTAACCATTCAACACACACGCACCCGATGATTCCAAACCACATCATGACACAGACCAACCCATTCCATATTGTTGCAGACAACTTATTGCGCCTTGTCCCTTATGACAAGGATGCAACTTTCACACTATTCTCCAGCCTCCCACCTGAAATTCGAGACAGAATATGGATGTTTGCATGCTACAATGTAACTCGCAACATCTGTGTCCGGAGAGAGTACATTGCCACCAATCCGGAGCAAACATCTGCGGGCGTGAAATACGGGTGCAGAAGCATACCGCCAGCAGTCCTTCACGCCTGCAAGGAATCTCGCATGGAGGGCCTTAAGCACTATGCACTAGAGCTGGAGTATTTCTATGAGGGTAGCAGTTTAGATCCAAATGCATATTTCGTACCAGCGAAAGCTTACATTAATTGGAGTGTGGATAGAATTGTTGCCCTTGAACCTGGTACTCTCATGGACGATTTTCGTGTTAGAGAGCGGAAATGGTGCATAGCGACCGATCTGAGGAGGAAGATGAAAAAAAATGGATTGAGATATTTGGCAATCGGTGAATCAAGAAGCTTAAATTTTATGCACAGCCTGAACCCCCACCGTATTCATCGTCTCTATCCTTGGGGGGGAAACATTGAGGAGCTCATTTTCTTCAATTCTTACCATCCACGATTCAGCGCAATCTCTCATACCGATGAGGAGGCTGTTCCTGACGACATCTTCGAGGGGTTCTTGATTTCGGAAACTCTAGATTGCCAGGATAGACATACGACGAAAGTTCTCCGACGAGATTTCAGGGACTACGAGCAGAATAGGATGGAATTAGGTTGTGGTATACCAGCTCAGCCTGTACCTGTCGTAAGGGCTCAAGGGGGGTGGCGTGCAGAGAGGTAGCGGGATGAAGGCAGTGAAAATAATGTTTTGAACAAGCAGTGGTTGTTTTCCTGACGACACGAGCGAGTCCAGTTATTCAGTGATTTTGTCAGACTGATATTGCTCATTTCTGTCTGTTAAAGCCGTGAGTAGCAGTATGTTTCTTTCTGGGAGTGATATGTTAAAAACAAGGATTATGGAGGACGAGGAAGGTTTACATGCAGAGGATATTGGTGTCTCATTTACCCTAAGCATATATATATGTATATATATGTATACATATATATTAGATATAAATTCAGTTTGGGAACGTAATAGCAACATATACAGACGCTATTAATCCTCTTCCATCTATTCGAATACCATTCAAATGTGAAGTAGCTCAGACAGACAAACAGACTGCCAGGACCCTGCAAAGCCCGACACCAGCCTAAAAAAATTGCCGACCCCACTATAAGATCTTGAACCTCATATCGAGCAAGGACCCTCAAGGTCTCGTCGCTAACAATTATATTTGCAAAATGTTCTTGCAACAATCAAGAGTTCCATGACACCGCCGATAATGCCAAATCAGTTTCTCCAAATCATAAAACATGTCAGACCTAGAAGAGCAAAACGATAACCCCCTGGGAATCCCCTCCCTAGATATCAAGTTCGATTGCCCCAATTCTTCCCTCAACAAGACAACTGACATATTCCATGCAGTCCCCTCAGACTTTTCGACATAGCAAAGCAAGAAGGTAGACCTCTATATACGTGTGCGCCTATGGTCCGATATAGCAAGGTATGGATGGCTCCTCCTGCCCGTACACCTACCTAGTTGCTGAATCAAACATCATAGCTTGCATTTCGAGAGACCGTCGCACATTATGGAGTCGACCTTTGCTGGACCCCTATGGTATACTCCTCTTTTCGTATTATGGTGATAAGGGCTTGCTGAGATTGCGTGCAGATTTTGGCAAAAGAATTTAATCGCAGCGCTCATGCACGTGATTCAGGTGAGCATGTGACTTGTCAAAGTTTCTTATTGCTTGTTCAACTTGCTCCTGGGGAAATAGGTTGGAGATATGTGATGCTCTATACTCACTGATACTTATAATGCATCCAGTGAGCGAGAAGTAATGGTTTTGGGAAAGTCCATGTATGGTTGAATTTTAAGAAGTCAACTCCTGGCTTCGAGTGAAGCTATGAGGATGATCGAATAGCTAATGGATGACTATCCGAAAGTTCTCCAGACGCTCAGAAACTAAGAGCGACGTCCCCTCAAATTGTCGTAATTTGACCTTCGTGTGGAGTGTTTCACCGTCTAACACCCAACACAGACTTCACAACATCCCCTACAGCAGGCCCAACCATCGCCCAATTCGGCGTCTGCTCACCACTCGAATTATCCCGCTCCACCACCCTAATCGCACCATACGTAAACGGTGTCGATATTAATTGCGGCTGTCCTCAATCATGGGCTTGTGCGGAAAGCATGGGCGCAGCTCTAATGCACAAACGAGAACTCGTAGCAGAAATGGTCAAGGAAGCAAAAGCGACAATGCAAAGAGAGGGATATGAAGGAAAGAAGACCGTCAGTGTGAAGATTAGGATTCATAAAGATCTTAGGTGTGTTCAGTATCTACTTGATTTTCTCCTACTCGGAGAGTGAGAATGCTGATATGTTATTTTCAAACAGACAAACAGTAGATTTCATCAAAACCGTCGAAGCAGCTGGCATTGATTTCCTCACAATTCACGGCCGCACCCGCTCTACGCCTAGTTCACACCCTGTGTCTCTCGACGCGATCAAACTTCTAGCTTCGCACGCCACCGTTCCCACTAGTAAGCATATATATTTTCGCACCCACTCACCAATCTCACTTCCCCCACCCCACTAACGCCGCCCCCACCCCCCTAGTCTCCAACGGCGATATATTCACCCTCTCCTCCGCCCAAACCCACACCCAATATACGCAAACATCCGGCGTGATGTCCGCCCGCGGGCTCCTCGAAAACCCAGCCTTCTTCGCAGGCTACACACACACCCCCTGGGAAGCAGTCGACTATTTCATCAACAGAGTCGTGCGGCAGCCCATTCCGTTTAAGCTCGTCGTGCACCACTTGAATCAGATGGGGGGCACGGATCGCTCGCAGGAGGGCAACGCGGGGTGTTTGTTTGGGAAGGAGGAGAGGAGGGGGTTGATGGCGTGCAGGGATATGTTGGAATTGTTGGATTGGGTGGAGGAGGTTAAGGGGAGGGTGCGGAATGCGGAGGGGAGATAAGGAGGGGTTGGGGTTAATTGTTGGAGGGGGAGTTTATGCAAAAGAACCTGTCTTGTAATGGGCTGGATTGCATGTAGATTTTTGTTCTGGCCTTTCCAAATTCCTTCGCGACGTTTTATGATTCATCGCTCACATAGGTCATAAAGCCAGATACAGTCATATAAATATCACACTCCTCCTCTATAAAACAATTATTCATATACCGAAGAAGAGAAAAAGAGAAAAAAAAAAATACGAAAGCAAAAACCACCGCTCAATACCAAGGGCAGGAATATATATACTAAACACTACCAACTAGTTTCGTCCGTTCCGTTCTTTCATTCAATAAATTATTTACAAAATACGGCATTTTCGCCTTCCACATTCATCCAATCCAATTCCCACATCTTGCCCATTCGATCTTCCTTGTTTGGTCTTCCTCTTCCTCTTCTTCTTCCACCACAGCAGTAACAGCGATAAGACGTCGTTTCTCATGATTCATCCCATTACCACCAAAGAGTAGACTTTGATCCTAAGGGCAGGATGGAATGGGTTGGGTTGTTGTGTTAATTCTGGTGTCGTCGTTGATGCCGAGATAGGAGTGAGTGAGTGCGTGCGTACATGAAGATAATCAGCTACTCAATCACCTCTCATCATCCTCATTCTTCCACCTCCGATTCCATTGCCTTTTTTGCGTTTATCTGCTTCTCTACCCCTGTCCCTATTCCTGTCTCCTACACCAACACCAGCAGCAGTACTAGGTTTCTCTGCTCTGTTATCCTTGTCCATCTTCTTCTCTTCCGCGCTTCTACCTTCCTCTCTCTTTTTCTCCTCGCCCCTCCCTTCCCTCACAATCTCTTTATCGTCTGGGCCCCCCTTCCTCGTACTCTCTCCTTTCCCTCCTTTTCCAGCTCCTCTCCCCTTCTCTCCCTCCGCCGTCACGCCCCCTCTAACACCATACCATCCTCTCTCATGCACTGCTCTCAGCCTATCCATCGCTACTCGCCATTTCCATTCCTCTTTTACATTTTGTTTCTGTGTCTTAGCTTCTTTACCTCCCTTTGCATCCCCATCCCAGGGATGCCAGCCTGCGCATCCGTCTGCGGGGATTTCAGCTGCAGCTGTGTGCAAGAAACAGCTTCGTTGTAGGTTGTGTATGGCTGCGCAGTAATCTGACGATGGTGTTGATGCTGCTGGTGGGTGTGGTGAGGTACATAGGGGTGTTAGGAGGCAGTTGGTAACTGGGCATTCTGATATTGATGTCGACAAAGGAGTAGAAGAAAACGGGGAGCTAAGAGACGAAGGACAGATGTGTCGGTATTTCTTAGGAACTTGATGAACGAAAGATATGATCTGGTTTGGATGTGTGATGGGAGGAGGGAGCGGGAAGGGTGAAAGAGGGGGATTGGATTGAGAGGAGGGAGCGAGGTTTGAATTCAAGGGACGCCGCCGTGGATGGGGAGAGATGCTGCAGATGTGGGGTTTGGGTTGGGGGAAGAATGGTTTCCGGGGTGAAGAGGGGATTGTAGAGGCGGAGGGCCGACAGAATGAGTGGTGGGGTTGGTGGTGATGTTGGTTCTGAGGTTCGTGGAAACAAAAGGAGGTCTGGACATGCAGATGGAGGGGGTAAGGCCGGAAGTTAGTTTGTGGGTGGATGTGGTTCGTGTGTGAGGATTGACTTGAGGGGTTTCTGTGGATGGGAAGGCTCGGAAGTAAATCCAGAGGTGTATGTTTAAAGAAATTGGTCGGCATGGGAAAAGCACTTGCTCGAGGGGGAATCATCATGTAAGGTGATGATATGTATGACTTGACATTGCTTGAATGTGGTGTTGTCATCCATCTCGGTGGGAAGATCGGTGGTTGAACGGAGGGTGCAATTTCCTTATCGATGTTCGGCTGGGAGTTAAGACTAGAGATTCGTCGAGGAGGTGGTAAGGAAGATGAAATATCATTCCGATTCAGGTCCAAACCAACGTCTTGCAAGATGTTGTTATATTGTTGTTGAAAAGGAAAGAAACTTGGCTAGTTATCCATAATCCATATTAGCTGCTATCTTTGAAACTCTTGCCAGAATGAGAAGGAGTAATTTACCGCACTAGGATTAAACTTCGTAGCATATTTGTCCTTCTCCACGCTCGAAGCAGCTTCAGCTCTTCCAGTCTCGGCTCTCAACTTCGCATTCTGAAATTCCTCCAAATATCGTTCTATGTCTGCCAGCATTTTCATTCGCGCTCTCTGCCTTTTTTCAACCTCGTGTCTTGGAAAAACCATGGTCATCTTTTCCAAAGCTGTAATGTTGCGCATCATTTGCTTGATGGCATGAATGATTCTATGCGGATCTGTAGCAATGACCTGTCGAAGCTGAATAGGCCCTTGTATGAAAGATGGAGTGTTGTGATGGTTTTCTCTGTCCGGAGAGCCGACTGTGTTGAATATTAGTGGGTTGGGTGGAGTGCAAGGTCGTAGTCCGGGGATCTCGAAAGCAGATGAGAACTTATGCTGTCTGGTTGGGATTTCTACAGGCGTTAATCTGAGCGGTGCTTCATTTTCGTCGATTGATGATATGCTTTCCATCATCGTTCCTATTGTAGGAGAATCCCATTGTGCTTCGCCATCCATTGTTCCTTTGGTTTCTGTAGTATCTACAGACATCGTACTCATTGATCCTGCTCCAGTGGGTGATTCAAGTGCATTGTCTTGTTCTCGGCTCACTTGTTGACATTCTACTTGTTGAGATGATTCATTATATTCCATGGGTGACACAGCCGGCGACGAGTATTCCTCCTCATGACTCATCTTAGTATCGTCCGTATTCTGAAGAGGAGATGAACATTTAGTCGATGTTATTGTAGTTGCTGGAAAAATGGTCTGTTGAGAACTTTTTGATGGAAATAAAGTGTTCCACCGTGTCGGTTCTGTAATGCATTGTCGAGAAGGAGGTGTACTTTTTGAAAGAGCAGGAAACTCGTTAAGATCATTTACATGGATGTTGCTGCTCGAGGATGATATTGGCGGGGGAGAAATCATCTTGTAGTGAATCTTCCGATTGGTCGGACCAGTGTGTAGGAGGAGTGTGTTGAGGTGGTAGTATGCCGGAATGAGACGCTACAAGAGAATACCGAGATATATTCTAGTTGATCAAAGAACGTAGATTGTGTGAAGGTATGTTGATGGAGAGGAAGAGCAAGTGCAATGCAAGTGAACTGCTCGCCAGATGGATGAGCGATAGCTACGTGAGTTGTATGTGTCTGTTTTCCGTTGGATCACTTTGATACTTGCAAAAGAAGTTCCATGAGAACTCTTCTCCTCCACAAAATCACACGAAAGTACCTATTTCATGGATCGTCTTCCTGTTTTCCCTGGAGATGTAAGCCGATATTATCTCTGGAAAGTCGGGTGAAAGTGAAGTGACCGGCAACCACACACAGAGATTGTGATTCTAGACGCTTTGGTGGGAGTTCGTTTTCGCGTGTTCCTGGATACGAGTCTGGAACCATATGTGGGAAATGCGAAGCAAATATATAGCTGTATGAAAAGCAAGCTGAGATAAAAGCCGTGTTCGCTGGCGTGTTTGAACAAGAAAGTGCTATGTTTGTTATGGCCGATCCTCCCATTCACTGTCGCTCGCATAATGCGGCCGAGTGAGCACCCGGATGGCTCTCCACCTTACAAAAAATGCTGAGATGACGTTGTACAGTAGACAAGCTAGAATTTTGGTGGAGGTGGAGGTGGAGGCAGAGGTTCAACGTTGATTCCTGCTTCCCCAGAGAATGCGGCGATCAATGTGTCGGAATAAGGAATAGTATATCTCGAAATTTCATACATATCAAATTCCAAAGTGCCAAGGTTCTTGAGTTTGTGATGGAATAAATTCTCCAATCATTATGAGTACGAAATGTGGCTATAAGCACTGAATTCGACCAAATTAATAATGCTTTCTTGCTGAACATCTGGAATTGCTCACCCAGTGGACAGTCTTCCTACAAGTATTTGGCTGTTGACGGAATCGTATCTGGCTGTTGACGGAATTTTACCAAGAAAAGAATACTCACAGCACAGTACATTCACGCCCCGTCCGCAACCCTAAAGTGACGCCTTCTCCGCACCCTCCTTCCTTAACCCTCCATAAACTCCCATCTCAACCCCACCCCACAAACCCATCACCTCCCCATCCGCAAACGGCAAAATCTGACTCGCAACCATCCCCGCCACCCCCTTCTCCCTATCGCACCACCAAAAGAGATTCGCAAGACCCGCCCAATGTGCTGTGCCCTCACTCCTCCCCGTCGGTCCTCCCGCCAACATAAACGAGAGGCCCCAGCCCTGCGGTTTGTTGTCTCCAGTGGGATAAAGTTCTGATATCGCATTCGTGAGATGGGGTTTGGCTGTCGGGGTGGGGTTGCGGGCGAAGTTGGGGAAGGAAGGAATTTGATTTTCGAACATGAGGGCGACGGATTGCGGAGATAGGATGCGCGTTTGTGTGAGTGGGGAGGTGCCGTCGTTGAGAAGTGTGGCGAGGATTTCTGGCATGGCAAGTGAGTGAGTGGTTAACTTAGGCTTATATGGGGATAATTGAACTGGCTAACACAGGAAGACTCACGGACATAATCTCTGGGATTGGCAAAACATCCCGCTCCGCCGCTGTTTAAGAATTCTGTGTCGTTTTCGGCCATGAGTCCACTGCGCATGATGTGATCGGCTGGTTTTAGTTTGCCGTCGACAGGATCGCGGAGGTTCATGTGTGCAAGGTTCTGCTTCATGGAGGCAGTGGGTAACATGGATATATTTTTTAGACCGAGGGGCTCGAAA
This sequence comes from Clarireedia aff. paspali H2, assembly GCA_026770245.1. Classification (NCBI taxonomy): domain Eukaryota; kingdom Fungi; phylum Ascomycota; class Leotiomycetes; order Helotiales; family Rutstroemiaceae; genus Clarireedia; species Clarireedia aff. paspali H2. Next base: position 269,797 of record JAJCXA010000017.1, read on the forward strand.
ATGTGTTTATGGAAGTATGTGTTCAAGGTGAGGCCTGAGACTCTTTCAATGATGATACCGGCCCAGTCGACATTAAGCTTTGTGATCTTAGTGTTCTGCTTGAAAAGAGGCAGGAGAGAAAGAAAAGAGACATACACCGTACTGCCAACCTTCTCCAGGTTGGTTCACTAGCGGTTGATTGATATCGTAGAATTTTCCTGAGAATTCATCGTAGCCGATGCCCTTGTTGAAATCTCTCAGTCCCTCATGGAAAAATGCATATCCAAAACCAGCTGCAATCATCCGTCAAATCGTGTACGTCTCTTCTAATCCCCCATCAGAAACTCACCAGTATGATTTAACAACATTCTCAACGTGATCCCTCTCTTCTTCTCCACCAACTTCCCCCCCTTTTCTAAAACCTTCACATGCTTCAACTCCGGAGCGATTTTTTCAACCTGCTCCGAATTATCCAGTTCCAGTTTCCCCTGCTCAACCAATTGCATTGCTGCAATTCCTGTGATCATCTTCGTACATGACGCGATCTATTCGGTGTTAGAGCTCCTCCAATGACTTGGGATATTTTGCGAATGCGAGCGAGGGACAAACCCAAAAAACACTATCAAGTGTCATATCCTCATCCGAACTAATTCCTTTCTTTCCCGAAGCATGTGCGAACAACTCCTTGCCATTACTATTAACAACAACTACTGTTGCACCTGGTATACCTTTCTCTGGATCTTTGCAAGCATTCTGAAGTGTCTGCTTCAAGCTGTCAACTGTTTGAGTAGATATAGAAGACATGATGAAAGAGATATTCTCGATTACTCAGAGGATGGAAGAGGGACGCTACAGCACTCTTTCAGCAATGACTGCTCATTTTATACTGTAGCAGACAGGTTTCATAATCGTAGTCAGCACTCTTTCCGCAATGACTACTGTACCCATTTCCGTAATCCGAGTCAGCACCCTGCATGTTTCTGCAGCCACAAGTGCGGGGTAGGTAGCGTTCGCACTATACTAAAATGAAGCTCCAAACGGATGGAGAGCCTGACTGCCAGCTGTTCTTATACTTCTGGGCTAACATTTGTGGATGTTCTACTGCAGGATTTGTACTGTAAAAATGATCGCTTATGCTGTGTAATGTAGTTGAGTAAAAAGAGGGGTACTGTGTTCGACGCCGGGGTACAGAGACGACTACTTAACTTCAGACGCCCACCAGTACCTCGAGGTAAACATAACTGAATGAACAATGCCAGATGACGGGCACAAGAAAATAAATGGTCACAGGTAATAGATGCAACAACAGCCAGTTAAGTGGAGTTAACAATATAAATTCGAATTTTGGACATCCAGCTCTGTCGAGCGGTGTAATCTAGAGATAATTGCGCCGATACCCATCTCTAACAAGCACCTATGCTGAAAATACAAACAAATTCCCATTCTCTCCCATTTCGATCCTACGAAACGATAGATCCATCCCAAAAAGTATCCTGCTAGGCAATACGACAACAAAAGCTAAAAAGAAATTCGTTCGCATCGTAATAGAGCATTTACTCGATAGCGCTGGCAGACGAATCGCCAACGACAGGGTTCATCGAATCGCTCCAGTTGAATTTGAAATCCTCGCCAAGTTCCTTCTTTAAAGCAGTCTGGACGGCCTCCAAGACGTTGTTGAAGACACCGAAGTTGGCTGGGTTTTCCTCATCGTTCTCACCACCTTGGAACACACCAGTGCGTACCAAGCACGTGTTCCAACCGTAGTTGTTACCTCCGATGATATCGGATGCAGGGTTGTCACCAACCATGTAGATGTTCTTTGGTAGCTTCTCCTCGCCGTGGATGGTCTCCATCCAGGAAGCCATGATCTCGTCGGCGTACTTGTAGGTGGCAGTTTCGGGCTTTCCGTATACGACACGCTCGAGCTCAACGCCGGTGATGGACTTGTAGATGGATTCGAGAGCGATACGGAAAGTACCTTGGGACATACGTGGAAATGGGTGTTCGGTTGGGCAGAGGAGATCTCCTTGGGAGAAGTAGATAGGAATGCGTTGAGAGACTGGGTCCTTGGCGCGGGTGCCGAGAACACCATCTTCAGATTGGAGGAGATCCATGATGATTTGGAGGTCAGTGGCATAGTCTCGGGAATCGGAGAACACAAGGATAGCATCAATCTTAACCTTGCTGAAATCCCTTGGGGTGGAGGTAGCTCTCTGCTCAGCAGTGAAGAACTCCTTCAGCGGGGAGATGGTTGGGATCGAAGCGACGATATCGTTAGGTACGATAATGTCCTTGAAACCGTAGAGCTTAGCTACCTCTCGGCATTGGTAGTTTTCACCACCAACAACCAAGACGGTGTCGTAGTATTCAGCCAAGGCAGACATAGGAGTGTGAGATTGGATGAATTGCTCGGTTGAGACAGGGTTACCGAGAATTTTGGAGAGCTGTTCACAACGAGCGGCTTCGGGTTTTCCAGATCCGTTGGTCAAGAAGATGTGTGGGATCTTGATACCAAGCTCGTTATCACCATTAAGGATCTCGAGTGCTCTCTTTCCTTCTGGGATGAGACGATCTCCGTGAACAAGGACACCATCAATATCGAAAGCAAAGGCCATATCCTTTGCTGCCTTGGTCTTCGCTTTAGCAATATCTTGAACTTGAGAGGAGAGAATTTCGCGAGTGGGTTGGATAGCTGGCATTCCTGGTCGTGTGGGTCTATCTGAGTTAACGACCGAAGAAAGACGAGATTGACGCTTTGCTCGAGGAATCGGCAACGAAGCGCCGAAGCTGTTACGGGAGCCTCTTCGTCCATTGACTTTGTTCTCGAGGCTCAATGAATGCATCAGGGCATCGGTCTCTGCAAAGGATGATCTGGAGGCTGGAACCTCAATAGGTCCAGTTCCATCCTCACCGGGCACAGCCAAAGTATGAGTGTATCCTGCGACATGAGAGCCATTGCTAGTAACCTTCTGGAGGTTGTTGGTGCCAGAGGCAGTTTGTTCTTCAGCAGAAGGCATTTTGATGTTGTATGAAGTGTGAAAACTTGGTGATAATGAAAGTTATAGCTGTGGTGTAGAAGACACTTAAGGTTAGAAGGCTTCTGCTGCTTGAGGAGAAAGTTTGAGGAGTATGAGAAGTATGAGAGGAAAGAGAAGGAGAACTTGTGCGGGGCTCAGCTGTATATAGTCAGAAATAGAGGAACCTAAGGCAAACTAGAGAATTAGTAGGAAGGGAATAGAATAGCTTCACCGCGTAGAGCTAACAAGCACAAAAAGAGTGAAATCATCATGCTTGAATCCGAGTGAGATGTCTTCTTCAGGTACCCGCAAGGAGTCGTGAAAGGTCCACCAGCACATGAGCGAATTGCTGGGCATGAAACAATATGGTGGTAGTGGGATGAGTAGGGGTTAGCCGGCGTGGGAAAAGGTTTGTATCAAAAGCGGATCTAAGCATCCTAAACTCGTCCAAGGTAGCATTACGTCTGCACACATGAGCTTTAGTGTTCCAGTTTTTGCACAGTTTTCCTACAGCTTTGCGCGGTTTGGCAGCAAGCTGCTTCAGATAAGGTAAAATAGCGGAGTCTTCGGATAACAGATAAAGTTCTATTCGCAGTTGGAGGTGGGTAAGACAGGATCCAGCATGACGTTCGAGAGGACCACAACTTACTTAGACAGCATCCGATGGAAGACACCGTAGTATGCCCGACCCAAACACATGCGAAGTATCGAGTCCATCATCCATGGATTGTTCGCATTCATCACTGCTTGTTTCCTTATGAAGGGATTAAACAGTGGGTATGGTGCAATCAGCGTGAGGCAAATATAAAATTTTGGGTGTTCGGTGAGTAAAGCTTCGATGAATTTCGCAGGAACGAGGCTTTGACCGCCACTACACGCAAGCACAAAATGGATAGAACTTACTCCGTAGTGGGCAGAAGCAAAGACATCTGGCCATACAGAGCAGATCATTTTTCATCCCGCGCATCAGAACCCACTATTTGGACATTTACTTGGAAAGGAGCGGGTGAGAATAGCGGCAATGAATGGTACAATTGTCATCATTTTTATCAGAATTACTCGTACGTTTTTTGCCTGGGTGGTGGTGGCCGCCGTCCAGCCAGTCGGTACTATTCGAAGTATGGACTGGCCGTGGCAAGTCCTATCATCCTCGGGCAATGAATGGTATAGCATCCTGAAGGGGGGACCATATGGAAATGAAAACCTTTTCTCCCTTGTTAGTAAGCGGCACTTTTCCGTGCCGGTACGGTACGTACTATACTGTACTGTACTGCTGTACCGTACCGTACCGTGTTTTACCCGCTTCGTGTCCCGATGGATGGACTGCACGATGCAGACATTGCAGCTGAGACTGAGTGAGTGAGTGAAGTATCAAACACACCGGTACTTTGAACAGGTGTGGTACAAGTGTGGTACAGGTGTGGTACAGCACAGCACTTACTTACCTCATAGGTCACCACATCCTGGCTACCATTACACTACCATTACTAGGTACTTCCGTGCATGGCCTTGTGCTTGGGAGATACCTCACAGGTTCGCAGATGCTTCGTAGACTGGCTGAACTTACTGGCCGACTGTCCAAACACCTTGCCATCACTGTATACAGCCTTGGCCGCCTTCTGAGGCCGACGCTAGAAGTCGTAAGGTACAGTAGTGCCGAGTTTTCTAGTTTCTTGTTTCTCCCATTACCGTACTTAGGCAAGGTTAAGCGACGACTGGTCTGTCCTATCACAACGTCCCCTCGGTCTCCCCTTTCCTTGTGAAATTTTGTACCTTGCGTACCTTGCGTACCTTGCGTACCAAAGTATCAAAGTACAGGCTACTTCCATGCCACGTTAAAAAAGTTTCTATACCCACACTTTCTCATTGTTATTTGACATCGTCCCTCTTCCACAATTGTAACTTTTTTGTGAGACCCTGACTCTTGTCTTGCAGCTGAGTGGGTCTTCTCCATTCTTTTGAGCGGCCCCAAGACGTCATACCACCCCTCTGTCAGCATCAAGACAACATTATGCAAGTTGTCCGGAAAGAAGTCGTGAAGACTATTGATCATGACTAGAAGCTTCTCCTATTACAGTAAAACTTACATATTGCTCTAGTAAAGTAGAATAGGAAAAAGTCTCAGTTTGCCCTCCTTGTATCATTTACCACCTTCAATTGCCCTCCTTATATCATTTACCATCTTCAATTGCCCTCCTTACATCATTTACTATCTTCAAAAAAAGAGTACTTCACAAAAACTCCTTGTCAAGAAAAGGAGAGTACCCGTCATTACCCCTCCAGCAGAAGCAAATACACATCACAACATTCAATATGGCAGCACCAGCAGTTACCGGTCCAATTATTAAGCTAAACAATGGCCTCGAAATGCCAGCGCTTGGTTTCGGTACGTTTGCCAACGAAGGTAGCAAAGGCGAGACACACAAGGCCGTCGTGGCAGCATTGAATGCTGGGTATCGTCACCTCGATTGTGCGTGGTTTTACCAAAACGAAGACGAGGTTGGATCCGGCATCAGGGAATTTCTTTCCAGCAACCCAAACGCGAAGAGATCAGAAATTTTCATTACCACCAAAGTATGGAACCACTTGCACGAGCCGGAAGATGTAGAATGGAGTTTGAAGGATTCGCTGGCGAAGCTACAAACTGATTATGTTGACGCATTTTTGGTTCACTGGCCAATCGCGGCCGAGAAGAACGAAGACAGATCAGTCAAGATTGGCGCTGATGGAAAGGTATGCGAATAAGCGGGTCAGGTACCCGAGTATGGGGAACTCCATTGCTAACTCTGCGACAGTACATCATCAAGAAGGAATTGACAGAGAATCCAGAGCCGACATGGAGAGCGATGGAGAAGCTGTACAAGGCTGGACTCGCCAAATCTATCGGTGTTTCAAACTGGACAAAGAAGGGACTCGAGGAACTTCTCTCATATGCCGAAATTAAGCCTGCTGTCAACCAAATCGAAATCCATCCTTTCCTGTCACAAAAGGAACTCATCTCGTACTGCTTATCTAAGGAGATTGTGCCGGTTGCGTATTCGCCGTTGGGAAGCCAGGATCAAGTTCCTGGCACCGGGGAGAAGGTTTCAACCAACAAGGAGCTCAATGCGATCGCAGAGAAGAACGGTGTTTCGTTGGCACAGGTCTTGATTGCATGGGGATTGCAAAGAGGATATGCTGTTCTGCCAAAGAGCAGCAACCCTGGAAGGATTTCAAGCAACGCGAAATTGATCACCTTGAGCGATGAGGACTTTGAGGCAGTTAACAAAGTGGCCGATGGACGACACACAAGATTTGTCAACATGAAGGATACATTCGGTTACAATGTATGGCCTGAGGAGAAGTAAACGGAATGAAATGATTTTAGGTTGTGTTCTGGCGTCGCAAAGTTACGAAATATGCTTTTGAAACAATTTAGATGTTCCTGCGGGGAGAAACTATTGAATTCGCATTAGAACTAGTCCAACGAAGTCAAGATGGACTACCGAAGTGACATAGTGCAGTGCTCTTGTTCCCTCCCTCCCACGCTGACATCAATCTATCAGAACTGATTAGCCAAATATGCTCGTGTTTCTCCAACGATTCCAGAAAGGACCAATTTCCCCATGTTCGCAGGAACTGGAACTGGAACTCTACTTGTCATCCTCGTGCACGTGAGCTGCGCCAAGAACCCTTCCAAAAAGGGAAAAGTTCTGGATTTCTTCGGCAACACCGTGCACCTCATTTTCCTCTAAGCCACCTTCACAAGCTCTTTAAGATTAGCCATTGTCTCAACCTTGCATCGTGTCATCCTCTTTCTCGTGACATACGGAAATACCGTCAACGGTCTAGGACCTAGATGATGATGAAGGATGTGGATGGCATTTGTGAAGATGCGTCGTGGACATTGAAGATGCAAAAGAAACAGTTGCAGGTTCATGTCAACTCATCCTTTGGCACTGTGGGAGTTACAGGATATGGTTGAAACTCTTCACGACGACGCAAAGTTCGCAAGATCCGGCTTCAATAACAATGAAGTTAATCAAAGAAATATCTAGTGGTTGGAGCGCCTCGGCTTCATGGATGTATCCTCCTGATCAGTATACTTCTCTCATCTATACTTCTGGCTGCCGGAGGGTGATTATCTGCTGTATACCGAATTGAGGAAGCCGATTGACATCCTCAATCAGCAGTCCGACTCCATCGGTTCTCGGGAGTACTTTTCATCCATCTCCGTTCACACACTGTTCATCCGTCTCCGTTCACACACTCTTCATCCGTCTCCGTTCACACATTGTTCTTTGCATACGCCACAATGTGGCATTGAATCCTAGGGAAGAAGATGGAATCATTGAGGATGCAATCATTAAGGATGCAATCGTTGACGATGTTCGCCTATATGCTGTAGTGTAGCATCCGGTAATGTTTTTGCATCCGCTTTAGGGCAATAGTCGCGTCCCCAAGGATTCGCTTGCATCTTAAATACTACTTACGCCACAGGTTCTCCGGCATTTGCATAAGGAATGCCTGTAAATTGTCACATATCAAAGCACGTGTGGTAGTTCATCGTGTTCTGCCCTTGGCAATCGCTTGTACAGACGTGCCTCATCCTCGGATTGAGGGTGTAGTAGCTTTCAAAGCCAATTTCAAAGATGTTTGAAAAGTCACGGATTCCTTTCTCCACGTTGACCATGACATTTCATTTATATGGATGTCTCAAATCCGTCGGAGCCAACTTCTCTTTCGATCAATCCTCAAGTACCGCGGTTTTCGGCTGCTCCTGTATCATCAATTCGCCTTGATATCTTCGTTATCGTGTGTGTGGCTCTCGACCGGACCGGAGTAGATCTCGGTATCCCTTAGTTCTTTACGAGCAAGCTCTCATCTATCTTATCGGTAATAGATTTACTTCCTAGCAGCAGACTGGCGGGCTCCGAAGGTCGACTCTATTTGATTCATCATGTATAGCGAATTTTTTATCACCAAGGAGGATTCTAGGGCAAGTGCTCTAGCTGGCTGTTGTCCAAGGTAAGCAAGGATATTTAAACTGGTAGTGCAAAATAGTAATCGATGTCAGTGGTTATGCTCTACATCTAGAAGACGTAGCGGGAAGCAGCAAAATTTGCATATCATCGACATCTGCTGGAAAGGCGCCAATCTTTACTCTTACCTCATGCTCAACATCAAGTCAAACCGCGCCAACACCAATCACCTCTGCGCCTCTATTTCCATCTCCACAAACCATTCAAAGCTCGCCATCCCCAGCCGCATCAGTCATCCTTCAGCACCGCAATCCTTCAAACTGGACATTGGCTACTTCTCTCACGCGACACCCCAGCACAGTTGACACTTCATTATCTAATCCCCAAGTCACACCACCTACAACTGCAGGTCCTCAAAATCTCAGTACAACGTCATCATCAAGAAGAACAACTTGCATAAGTTCTCAACCCTACAACTACAATGCCACCTCAACCTCCTTCACCACTATCGCTCCACTCTCCACCTTAACCTCCTTCACCACTATCGCTCCACTCTCCACCTACACATCTTCAACACCCAGTACCTCCCCCCCTTGCAACCTCAAGAGCCCTACAATCGGCATCACGGCAGGGGTCCTCCTCGGTGTTGTAGGACTGTCCTGTATTTTTGGCATGTTGTTCCTTCTCCTCGCTCGCCGTCGGGTTTTGAAAACTGTAGAGAAAGGGAAGGACACTGAACGCGCCGCCGGGAAGAGGGACAATGAAGTAAGTGGTAGAGGAGAAGTTGAGGGACCCTGTTGTGAGTGGAGACGCTTCGAGATGGAAGGAGTGGGCAGACCGTCGGAGATGGAGCCAGGGCTGGACCATGGTGCATTGATGAGACATGAGATGAGTGCTGGTTGAGTTGAGGATTGGTGAGGAGTTGACGACGGGATTGAAGTTGGGAGGGAGAAAGAACTTTGAAGTTAAGATGGATTTTGAGAAGCGATTTATCTGGTGGATATTCGCATTGACAGCACTAGATGGTTGATGACTGAGGAGGAAGCCATGGTAGAAGTTTCGGCTCTAATGTGCCAGTCAGGGCACAAATCAATGAAAGATAGTGTAATATACGAATTTGCATATCTAGAAGCATAGGTAACAAAATTCTACGTACATAAGCAAATGGACCAATTACCCTTAAGGTACACTTGCATTTTCCTTTTATTGACCGATGACTCGCTTTATGTCTTTCTCATCCAAATTCTATCTTCTATTTGAAGTTATCTTTCTGTATTCATAAATGACATTTCTTCCTACGATCCCTCTCCTTCTTTATATAAATCCTAACTCAACTTACTTAAGCACCGTTGGTATATATGTTCCATAACCGGAGTTATCACATCAAATACAAACGATTTTTCTTCCTCCCTCTCCTCCCTCTCCTCCTCCTCCTTCCACCCCTACCCCCTCATCTTGTATCCATCAAGGGTTTAATTAGAGTAAAGAGTAGTATCAAACCCCATTCCCCCTCCCCATCCCCCCTATCTATCATCATCATCATCACAACAACCATTCATCACAAGACCCAACCAACCAACCAACGCTGAACAGAGAGCATACACAAGCAATACATTGCAGTGCAGTACAATACTCTAAGAGAACAATAAAACCAAACCAAATCAAATAAAATAAAATAATCCATAAACACAAAAGATCAAGATCAAGATCACACAACTACTAAACTACTAAACTATTAAAAAAAGAGTCACCCATGACGCTCTCCTCCTTCCCACCTCAAAGCATCATATCACATCACATCACATCACATCACATCAGATAAGATCCTACATACTCCAAACCAAACCAAAGCAACCTAACCCCCTCTCGCGTTTTTCATATCCCATATCTTGCTTTACTGGCCTTACTCACTTCACCTCATCTCATCTCATCCTCTCTCTCCCTTACCCTTCCCCCAACTCTCGCTTTCTGGATTCGGAATGCGAAGATCAGCTGGGAGGGGGAGTAGTGTGGCGAGAATGAATGAATGAATCTCTGTGGATTGGGCATCAGAGCAGAGCAAGCAGAGAAGAGAAGAGAAGAGAAGAGAAGAGAAGAGAAGAGAAGAGAAGAGAAGACAGAAACTTGAACTATTTAAATAATTTATGATATATATATATATATATATACGTACGTACGTACGTACGTACACAGAAATATCTAACCCAAACCAACCAATTCATCCATCCATAACAGACAAGATCTTAATTTACTCAATACAATAGATAGATAAATAAATAAATTAATAAATAAACAAGACCACTCTACCCTTCATACAGTACATACATACATATTTCAGGACCAACCTGACCTGACCCGACCCGACCTGACTTATCACCCACACATATATAAATTCCTCCTCCCCCCCCCCCTCTCTCTGCTTCTTCCTCATTGATTACTCCGTGACTGATTTCACAGTATGCCAACTAGAGTAAGATACCAGAAGCGAAGCGAAGTAAAGCAAGGGATGGACGAGCCGGAAGTCGAGTGGAGTGGAGAGGAGAGTCAAGGTAGTGGAGAAAGGGGGAGGGGGAGGGGGTGGATATGGGAAAGAAAGGAAAAAGAAAAGAAGCGTGAGAATTAAGTAAGATAGATAGATAGATAGATAAATAGATATATGAAGTGCGCAAGGTAAAAGGGGGAGGAGGGAAAATATATATATATATCACGTATCTCCTCCCTCCCTCCCTTGTTATTTGCAAGTCCTCAAGTCCAACTTCAAGTTCCCGGTATTCGAGAGGACATAGTAATTACAATGGCAATGACAAAGCGCAGGCAAGCAAGCAAGCAAGATAATACAATCGAACAAGAGAATAGCGCAGACCCAGGAAGTAGACTCAGAGTAAGGTAGAATATTGACTCCGTCTTCAACCCTCCATCTATCTATCCGTCTATCCGCCTATCCGCCTATCCGCCGCCTCCTCAGGGGTCTCTCCAGCGCACATACCATGAATGCATACTTCAAACACGACAAATGACCGTTCAATCCTCAATTTGCCAACCCCAACCCCCAACCCCTCTCATCCCAATCCCCCATCCTAACCTTCATCTCAAGCCTTCCCCTTCCCCTACCACAGACCTCAAGAACCCAGTTCATGAATCCCTTTCCTTCCCGCTCCCTTGTCCATCCCCGCGGGAAGCTAAATGAACCCGTTCCCGCCCCGTAGTATATGGCACAGTACAGCACAGTACAGTACATTACAGCATAGCATAGCACAGCGTAGCAAGTGATTCAACTTTACTCAACCAACTAATCGATCACCGCAACAACGACAACAACAACAACAACAAACATCAAAGAGCATAAAGAAGATCTCTTACATCCCATGTAAAACGGGAAAGGGAGGAGAGTGAACGCAAGCGAGCAAGCGGGGTTCCCGAGATCTAGACCGACGCTTTCGTTCTCTTTTCTTTTTTACGAGCTCACCGGCTTCGTCGGTCGCCCCCTGGAGATGCGGTTGAGGAGGGAGTTGGGGAATGGAACGAAAGAGCCGATTCGAGGACGCTTGTCTTTTTAAAGTTTTATCAGAGCGAGTGCCCAGCGCCCCAATAAGCAAGCCACGAATGTATGTATGTATGCATTTAAACCTGTGCAGCCAAAAGAAGTAAAAGCATAAAACGAGAAAGAGTGCAAATCTTTTTTTGAGTTACGGGGTATTGAATGAGTTGATTGGTTTGATAGATATCCTGATCCAAGAGATATCGGTTGGGGATTAATCTGGTATTGCAGAATCTCCAAAAGCAAGAAAACGAGTAAAAAAGAAAGGACAAGCATTTATGATGCTTACTTGGCTTACCTTGCGTCGGATGCATACATGCATTGCGTTTCCATGGCTTTTTTCCGCAGAACCTAATGGACGGATGGACGGATGGATGGATGGACGTATATATGTATGCATGTAGGAAGCTCGAACAATCAGATGGATAGGTTGGTTTGATAGGTAAACAGAGAACGATGAAGATTAGTTCAAGAAAAGGAAAAATGGAAAGAGCTGGAATTCAAACATCTACAGGGTCTCATCGTGTGAAGATCACTCACAACCCCCTATGAATGAGTGCTTATTGAATATGTGTTAAGTAGGGGTGAAACAAAACTCTATTCAGGAAGAAGCCTTATCATTGGAGGTAGTGAAGGAGCTTTGACTTTTCCGAGGTAGAGAATGCTGGACCCTTACCTACGATAGCTGAAAAGGAAGGGGAAGGGGTCTTCTCCTCATCAAAAGTCAAAAAGAGAGAAAAAAAGGTATGTTTAAACGAGTTATGAATGGGCATTTGCCGTTGGAGTAAGCCATTTGCTTACTTAACATACGCAGGAACCAAGAAAGACGTCACACGATTTGAAGATGCGCTAGCATATCTCACCCTCCAAAACTTGCGGTCAAAATACGATTCAGCTCGGCGGAGTCGCCAAGTTTGACAAAGTTCAAAAAATATGCACAAACCACTTCGTATTTTCCGGGATCGGGCACCCTCGACCGGGCCCCTAGGGCAATGATTTGCGTAATTGACTTGAGGGAGAGGAAGCATTGGTGTGGAAAAGGGTTGAGGTAAGTATGGCCTAGAACTCGAGATGATAAAGGTGATACGGCAGAATTATTGAACATACTACTGCAGAAGTATAGTTGAGAACCCACTTTAAATCTCGCTTTGCTTGCAAGAAGTAAACGGCACAAGCTTGGCCTGAGCTGCGCGTTCGGATTAGGGACAGATGGACAATGAGACTAGATGCGAATGTTGAAGTTTGATTTGCGTCGGGGTAGCACTAAGTGGAAGAGCGGACTCGACGATAAACGTTTGGCCCGTGAAAAGGCGCACTAGTAGCCTTGAGGGGGCGGGCGCTCGGGAAGGGTGATTGAGACAGTTGCCGAAATCTTTCAAAACAAACAAACCAAAAAAAGGTTGCCGACTTGAATGTTGCTAGCCTTTTCTAACTGCTTTGCAAATGGGCAAAAGATGGGGTAATATGCAGACAACACATGACGCAGAAATGAGGAATGCAGGAATATGAAGGCTGATTGGCTGATTGGCTGGTCCAGTGGCAATTGGGGCCAATATCATCGTTCAACTCTATTTCTGTCGCATTTCTTTTTCGTATGAACTATCACACGGATGTACGTACAGTTGCACGGGGGTTACTTTGGAACGATGCTATGCTACAGACTTCTGTACCAAAGCGTGGGAAGGGGAACGATAGTGGCTCGAGTGGTTGATGACTAGCAACTTCTTGGGGTACGGAATTGTCGAAGGGCGCGTGCATGGTAGCTTTTTCCTGGTACTCGGTACCGATCTGAATCAGAATTTGGTTCAGTGACCCTTGAAAGTCCTCAAGCCTCCTGCTCTCAAGAAAAAGGGAATTGCTTGTGTTCCAAGGCTTAAACATGTCGGACGATTGCTTTTTCGGTCTTGGAGAATGAGGGGTAGGAGGCAAGAAATCGTGAGGCTTTTTTCATGTTGTCTTTGTGTGACCGGAGCTGGTGGTGCTGGTTGTCGCGTCGCTCGTCGACATTCCTTCCGAACGACCAGCATGCTCAAGGATGCGTGTCTTGTGTATGGTATATTGTTTGAGGAAAAGAAAGGGGATTTAACTTATCTAAGGTTGTCCCGTCCAAAAAGTAAAGAGGTAAAACGACAGCAACAATAACAACGACTTGGCCATTACGGATTGCCGATTGATCCTACCGAGTAGAGACCTGGATGACCCCAACTGTCGGGGCTGGCAACATTGACTCGATGCATTGAGTAAGGTGTACGCATCTATGAGATCGTTTTCTGCGCGCCGTCAAGTGAGAGTGGGAGGAGAGGGTTAGAGAGTGGAGTATGTAGTAAACGTGGTGACGTTGAAAAAGAAAAAGTTCACGCCATCCTCAAGCCATCCTCAAGTCGTCTTGCACAGCGCGAATTCAATTGGAACTCGGACTAGACGACGGGGATCGGAGATGACCCCGCACAAAAATATGGCAATGTTTTGAGTCTGATCGAATTCTGATGGAATTAGGTAAGGTATAGGATGTTCGTGCATGTTCGTGTTTTGAGCGGGGGAAAAGAAAGATAACAACGGGATCAGACATACGACTCCCCGTACATAGATATATCACATATCATCCGCATGTACAAAGTGCATTCACATGTCTCGACCAATCTCAATCTCGTGCAACTCAGCACCTTGACGATTTCAGCTTGCTGTGCCTAGTTGAGCTGTTCTACGTCCAATACAAGCAGAGACATACACACTCACAACCGTCATACAGAATTACGGATGCAGCAAGCCGGACCAGGATTCAGACGGATAGACATGGGAATTTTGAAAAAAGAGATGGAGGGTGGCATGTCAAAAGGAAAAATAAACAAATAAAAAAAGGAAAAGGGACGAGGGCAGTGAAAAGAGGATGACAAGCCGTTGGTCTAGCGAACAGTTCCAACACAAAGCCGCCATTCTGAAGCACTAGAACGGAAAGTGCTTGGGCAGGAAGTAATGTTTTTGTAGTGGTGACTTGGACGGATAAAATTTGTATGGTTACCAAGTGACTGCATCTTTTCCTTTGTTCCTTCCTCCACCCATCTTGTGTTTTCCGAGCCGATGTACAAAGTACTCAGCCAGGCATACTCGCCCTTGTCCTTGCCCCTTGCCCTTTCTTTGCCTAGATGTAAGCATAAAATTACGAAGGACTTACTCAGCGATCCCGTCCTGTATGAAACGATTATTGTGACTGCTTCGTAAGGACAGACATTCACAACAGTTTCCGGTAGGGCAGAGAGCAGCCAATCCGCTTGGTAGGTGGGCAATGTTGGGCCGATGTGTCTGATATTGGATTTCGATGGATGGATGCTACGGTTGGCGAGATAGGGTGGATGGATGATACGGTGGGTGGGCTGGATGGATGGCGGGCTGGATGGCGGGCTGGATGGGTATAAGGTACAGACAGGTACAGGTACAGGTACAGTAGTTGTAGGTACAGATGCAGGTATAGGTACAGGTACAGGTGCGGTACAGCTGGATAAGGCGAATGTGATTTGGATAAAAGCAGAGGGTATCGACACGGCACCGCACAGCCCAGTCCAGCCCAGCCCAGATTGCCGACAGACCCTGCTTGATTGGCACGAAGAGTAATCAATCATTCATGGCCGAGGGTGGGATGAAATGCAGTGCCAAGTGCACGAGCAGCTATCCTCAGGTGATATTTCGGGGGAGACGTGTGAGGAGTCGTGGTGGACTGAGATGGTTCGCGGCACTCGCAAAAGCAGGCAAAAGAGCGAAAGGAGCGAAAAGAGCGATACTTGCAGCAGTGACGGTGTGGCACCAAGTACCAAGTACCAAGTACCGAAAGTGCTTGTTGGTACTTTCGTGCTTCGTATTTGTGCGCGTGCACGCTGGGTCCCAAGCAGCCAAACCGTATAGGCCAACATATATGTCGTCATAAGGGTCTTGTTCCTTTTTTTCTCTCTCTTGCAAAGGGTCTAGAATATGTGCAGGCCTGTACACGTACACGTATTCCTTTTCATGAATTCTCACACCTCCCCGGTGGACAAAAGGGAAAAAAGACAGGAAATGAGGGCAGATGGGCCAATGAAACAATGGATCGCGTGAGAGACCAACCACTTTTATGTCTTACTGGATCTCGATGACACTCTTCTCTCCCCTTCTATCGCGATCCGTAGGGAAATGGGAACTCCTTTCTACTTGTACTAAGGTACTTTGGACAGGTCCAGGTCCAGGTCCAGGTCCAGGTACGGGTACGGGTACGGGACAGGTACTAAGGACCGAAAGTAAGCCCAGCGCAAAAGACGCTGGGGTTGGGGCTGGAACGGGTGATGGAACATCTAAAGTTATCTCGGGGTTTCTCGTGCTGCATCCACTGCATCACTGCATCCACTGCATCCACTGCATCCACTGCATCCACTGCATCCAATTCATCATCCACTTGGCCCTGCTTCTTGGGTGGGCTGGTGGATCTCCCCTACTTGGCAAGGCCCTGAAAAGCCACGTTCTGATTGCCTCGAAAAGCGATTTCCCTGGCCATTTCTGCCACTGCCAACTGCCATCTGCCATCTCCAGCGCCCGTGAATCAGTAGGCGGTGGGCGGTGGGCGTGGGCTGCGGTAGGCTGGAGGCGGCAGGCGGTAGGCGGTAGGCGGTATGCTGTATGCTGTATGCTGTATGCTGTATGCTGTATGTTGTAGGCTGTAGGCGGTAGGCTGTAAGCAGTAGCTTGTCGCAGCTCCACTTTGGGCCCCGTCTGGCTCGCTTGGTCCATGCTCCTTGCTCGCTCCTCGCTCCAGCGCTTTATCCGTAAGACCCTCCAGTCCCCTCTCGTCCCTCCCACCCTCCACTCGCTTACACTTGCAACTAGGCAAATACTGGCAACTTAGTCGCGCAGGGGTTCTCCATATCACGATCCATCACCACTATCTCGATCTTGCACGTTTAAATGACATCATCGACACGATATCCCATGCTGCGTGAGATTTACAAGGGAAAAAAAACAAAAGGAAAAAAAAAAGATTCAAATCAAGGCGAAACATCACTTTGCAAGAGTCAGCCGCGCATCAGGGTAGCAGCAGCAACAAGTCAAAGAGAGTCTGCCAACGATTAAGCGGT
Source organism: Clarireedia aff. paspali H2 (assembly GCA_026770245.1). Classification (NCBI taxonomy): domain Eukaryota; kingdom Fungi; phylum Ascomycota; class Leotiomycetes; order Helotiales; family Rutstroemiaceae; genus Clarireedia; species Clarireedia aff. paspali H2. Next base: position 286,388 of record JAJCXA010000017.1, read on the forward strand.
AAAGATGGAAGTCGGTCGAAACGGAGCATGATCGGATTTGGAGGCTGTAGGGGATCATGAGATTGCATTCCAGCGTTATCGCCGTGCATATTGGAATATTGGACGAATGGCGAAAGCAAATATCGCGCTGCTGATATTTGCAGATAAGAACGAGATGCAATTCTTCGAGATGCCAGATGCCTCTATGGGGATTGTGCTTTGTGCCTTGTGCCTTGCCAGCGCGCCCAGGCAGCGACGACGACCCTGGTCACTTTCTCGCCTTATTCCCGAACGGAAAAAGCTTGGACACGGACAGCAGACACACACACACAGTTCTAGTTCAAGTTCGACGTGTGTATACCACTCTTTTCAACCACTCATCGTCAGCCAGGGCCCTCGCTGGATGGTCGCCCAAAGATCAAAGGTCATCTGGTGTGTGTCTGCTGGAACGGGACCTGGACCTGGAACTGGAACCGGAACTAGAACTAGTATGTTGTTGGCGACTCGGATTCTAGACGAAGCAATCGCCAGAGCCACAGCCATGCCAGAGTCAGGCATATGAATCACCACGGCAGCAAAAACGTTTTACTGATTAAATGAGCCGGACAACCCTAGCGCCAACTACCAGCGACCAAATTACCAGCAATCAACTACTATGGACCATCATGCCGCCTCGGCCCAGCCTTCTCCCCTTATGGACAACAGAGACGGCACCGCGGACGTGCTTACTTCATACTGTACTTACTCAGGTAATCCCTTGATTTTCCTAGAAGCTTGGCTATCGAATCTCTAATCCACAGTACGGGAAGAAGGTTACGGAGCTTCCCTTCTCATTGGATACCATCATCTACCAGTTTCATTCCAATCAGTGCGTTGCTGATCGGGGTCTGTCTATCCTGTCTACCATGGACTGATCCATCCATTTTGGCCTGTCTCGTATATTTCGCCGGTCCGCTCGACATGGCAATGAAAAAAAACAAGGGGATTAAGGGTTCAGGATCAAGGGTTAAAAAGGGTTAAAAGATGGAGACGCAAAAATAATCGAAAATCGAAAATCGAAAATCGAAAATCGAAAATCGAAAATCGAAAAAGAGGGAAAAACCAAAAAAGAGTACTCGACGGAAAGACTGGAAAAAGTAAAGTTTATGCGGAGCTCGTGCTCCTGTGACATCTTATCGAATCAATATATAGCTCAAGCCCCCCCCAGAGGCAAACCGCTGCAGGGACCTGCTTAGCGTAAGGTAGCTCGGTAAGCCCAAGCATTCGATCTACGATCGGTTTTCTTACTAAGCAAACGGAGACGCCTCCGGTCCTCCCGCCAAAGCTCCCGCACGACTTTTGATTGGCTGTACCACGCAGCTGCGAGCGATAAGCCACTACAGTTGGATTTCGATCAAAAGAACCCTATCGACATGCTATTTCATTCCACCCTACCGCAATGAGACAGTCAATATGCAAGTGATCCTTCATTTTACAGTACCAGCAGATCCACTTGTCATGCAGCACAGGTATGTAGGAAGTATGATATCAACGCCTTCACCACCTTCACTCGGCCAAGCGACCCAAGGGAGCAGCCCGAGTAAAGAGAAGGAAGGGTACTTCGTAGAGGGAGGGGATTGATAGCAGCGTACCTGGGGGCGTGGAATGCGGGGAACGGAGCTTTATGGCAGTGGGAGAAGGGGTCCTCGAGTGATACTGTACTTACGTTACTGTACGGGGCCTGCGTAACATCCCATTGCCGACATACTGTACAGAGTGTTTTGCCGTCGATCAACAAACAGTAAAGGGGATGGGATGTCACAATATCTTCCGTGTTGGTTTCTCAACATATGCATGGAGATTTGGCACAGCCATTGTTAGGCGATCACCCGATACCTGTCCACCAAAACCCCTTCCCCAATTCCTGGTCTGAGGCTATCTACTTTGTACGGTCTGCTGCATCGTGAACTTGCTTTTCTCGGCCGGAAAGCTCTACAGCATTCACCTTTTCTTTTTTCATCTTCTTCATCTTCTTCTTCATTTTTTTGTTCAAGCGGACATGGCCCCCTTATCTGACAGCGAATAGGAAGAGAAGCAGGAGCATGGAGATCACTTTGCGATACTTTCCGTGTAATAGGCAAGCGAGGCTTAGAGAGCAGCGCTACTGAACTGTAAATTGGGAGAGAAGTGGTTTGAGGCAACTATTCAAGCAGATCTGGTCACTAGATAGACGACAGCTGGACGTTTATCTTTGGGGAAAAAAAAGGGATCTGAAAAGCAATCTACGGGGACGCCCTGGAATCATTCACCCGGGTTGAAGGAAATGCGGTAGCTGTTACATATACCTCCTGGTCGGTGGGAGCACTTTTTCCATGGATGGTGTTCTCGATCAACAGCCATTGGACCCCCCTGTATGGGAAAGATGAAACTTCCCCATCCCCATTTAATGACTGAGATGACTTCATTGCTGGAAATTTTTCCTTAACCTTTCCTGACCGCTTCGGTTTTATTATTATTATTATTTTTGAGCCTCAATATGTTACGTACTGCTACAATCAATAACGAAATGATTGCGAAAAGGCAGCAGGGTCCACGAGACTCGGAGAGCGGGAAGGAAAAATTAAGCAGTTTTACCTGATGGTTTAGATCTGGTACGTCTACCAAATTGCTGGCTGCAGAGTATGTACTTGTGTCTGTCTATGTAGCATTCGGATACAACCCCCCCCCCCCCCCCCCCCAAAAAAAACCGTTATCGTATCGCAGGTTTTGATATGCGAGAGAGAGAGGTCGAGACACCTAGGATATTATAAAAACTAATATTATTTATTATATATATTTATAATCATCGACCAGTCGGCTATATCGTCTGTCTATCTATCTATCTATCTATTGTACCGATCTTTCCTATTTCCCGATCCTCTATATAATTTTGAGTTTTCCGCAAACGATGCCACGCTCTATTTGAGGGGAGGGGCGTGAGTGTGAGTGTGAGTGTAGTGAGAGTGAGAGTGAGAGTGAGAGTGACCATATACATACATAGTCCAAGAGGGAAAAAAACATACGCCGACGTACATACATACATATATGTACGTCGGATGAAGAAAGAAAAAAAATTTTAAAAAAAAAAATGGAGAATTCGGCAAATGACCCCCGGTCTTGGTATCCAGGATGACTTAACTCGTGGTCAAAAGAGAGAGAGAGGCATTACGTCTTGAGTCTTAAAAGCGAAGACAAGACAGACTAAAGTACTCAGTACAGGACAGGACAGGACAGGACAGGACAGGACAGCACCCAACCGTAACAGGTGGATTGGTGATGTGGTATGGAGGCGAGTGGAGTGGAGTGGAGTGGTGTGTGTGTAGGGCAAAAGACAGGTGGATTAATCCATACTTGGTAGTGTAGTTAGTGTAGTGCAGTGTAGTGTAGTGATGCTGTAATGCGGAATGGCAAACTTTAATCGCGCGGCCCTTGTCTGGTCGCTTTGCGAGGAGCCAATGTCCGGTCCGGGTTGGCTCGGTCGGGAGGGGAGATTGGAGTGAAGGCAAGGGAAGTAAAGTGCACTCACTGAACTTTGATCGGAGGTTGCGGACGGGGCGAGAGAGGAGGAAGGCGTGGTGGTGATGGATGTCCTGTACTGTACTGTACTGCGCTGGCTCCTTTCGCTGGCTCTTTTTCGCTGGCGGTTTTTTGCAGAGCGGAGATATATGTGGTAACTTGGTGTGTGACACCCGCGTTCTGATCGGCCTTTTTTATTTTATTTCCTACAAATGCACAAGGCCCGGAGCAGAGCAGAGCAGGGACTCGGATAAGTGGTAAGCTGTCAGATGTTTTATTTTTTCTTCCTCTGCTTATTACTCGATCGGGATCTAGTCCTTTCCGCCCTAAGCGTCTCTTGTCTGCATAGCCGGCCGTTGGCTTACTCGATCTGGTATTACTTTTGCCGGTTCGGTTCTACGCCCCCAGCCAGCACGCAGGACGTACTTGTATCCCACACTTCCAGGTTGAACGGTTGAAGCTAAACCGACTGCCTGCCTGCGTTATCCCCATCTCGACGCATGTGAGCCTATGAAGGGGCCTTCCGGGCCATCCACACGATACAGCGGGCAGCTTGGGGGTTCCTTTTTCCTCCGGGCGCTGGGGGAGCATGACGGATGACTGGCGCGGGCAGTGTGCTGAGTCGTTGTTGCTTTTTCGCTGGATGTGCTGCTTGTTTTGATTTGCTTTTTGCGTTTAGCTTTACTTGTCTGTCTACTTGGTACTCACGGGCGTCTCCACTTCCCATTTGGACCGTACTAACCCGCCCAAGAATAGGTGTAGTTTCGCGTTACCCACTTGGGCCATCACCCATAACCCATCACCCATCACCCATCACCCAGCACCCAGCACCCATAACCCATAACCCATAACCCATCATCCATCACCCATACTATGACTATGACTATGACTGACTATGACTATGGCCCATCACTTACCCATAGCTCAAGTTCTATATCTGCTCAGGCACCCTTTGCCATTCCTGCTGCTGAACCTGGAAAAAAGGTTGCGGGTCCCATACACCCATACACCCATACAAGCCCATCACATCAAATAACTCCACCCTAAACCCTCAGATTCCCATATCCTTTTAAAGAATCCCATCCTGTCCTCAACCCATCCATCCATTTTCCTCTGTTTGAATCGCTTTATTTTCCAACCCATTTCCCCTCAAATCGCACTCTACAATACTCTACGAATACTCTCCAGCACGGTATTACTCCAGGAAGAGAGAATATTTAAATCGCCCTCAACAACCGAAGAAGCCTTTACCCCTCACGATCCAATCATACTTCAACAACATCCATATCCAACACCTCAACTACCTCATCACCACCTCCACCAACATCATCATCACCACCATCTCCACCACCACCACCACAACCAAATATCTACCTACCACTTCCTCCCACCACAACCATTACTATACATCACTCCTGTATCACTCTTTTCTCATCCCCTCTCATAAAAGATAAACTTCGGCCCCAAAGCACTCAATTGCAAGTAGAAGATTAATCTATTCGCGATTCGCTTCTTGACTCTCTTCTGCCTCATATAATCTCTCGTATATTGGCTCGCATCGCATAATCTATTCATCGGCCTCATAACATCACATGTACTTGAGGTAAGCCAAGTCATAGCTTCGAAACGTCATACTCCCACCAAGAAAAACCTACAAAACGAACCCATTCTCAACCTTTTTTTCAAAGCAGAAAAAGATAATACCTTCCTACCACTCGAATCTACGACTCCAACTCATAAAATGACGGCAATGGCGACTCTAAGAAGACCCAGCATGAAGGGTAGAGACTCTTCTGGGCGCGAAATCTCCCTCCTCAATTCCTCCCAGCCAACCGAGTCGGCTCCGGTGGCACAACCACCACATTTCCGCATGCCCTCATATTCGACGCAATTCTCTTCGGATGCTCCTCACATGGCCCGAAGCAATTCCAGTCTTTCCAACCAGAGCACCTCATCTGTACCGAGTCTCCTCCGGTCGGAATCCTACGATTCTCAAGGCACAAATGAATCGCGATCCCCAATCACCCCCACGTTTCCCTCTTCGCACGGAAGAAACCACTCGTTCCCCCTTCAATATGGCAAGGAGTATGCATATTTTGATCACCGAGAGATGCGCACGTCTTTGGACGAATACAATTCGCGGTCTATCCCTTCCATCTCCCAAAAGGCCATCCAATCAATAGCGATGCAGCAGTATTCAGATGAACACATTTATCAAGACGATCCATACAGCGGCCATTCTGAACGCAGTACCACCGGGAAACGTTATCCATGTCGCTTCAAGGATTCGCATAACTGTGACAAGACTTTCACGACTTCAGGACACGCCTCTCGGCATTCCAAGATACATACTGCCGAGAAAGCCGTCCCTTGCTCTTTCGCCGGCTGCACCAAGAAATTCACCCGTGCAGACAATATGAAGCAGCATTTGGACACGCATTACAAGGACAAGCCCAGGTCGTCAACGACCACCACCAACGGTAGCAGCAAACCGAGTGGGAAGTCGCCACTTACCATTCCGGCAGGCGTACAAAAGAAAGCCTCCCCACCAATTGGCACCAGATCACCCAAGCCCTGCACACCCATACGAACGGGATCCAGCACTCGTTCAGAGATACCTTCTTTCGATATCAATGCACAAACCAATGTACAATACCCGGTCGCCAACCGACGTTATTCGTTGACAACAAGTCCTGTCTCGTCATATGGCGCATTGGATATGGCATCCTTTGCACAAAACCTACCAACCAGAGGCCGAGGCCTTCCCAACGGAAGTTTAGATTTACTAGTCGAAGCCGCGCTGAACTAAAAACCAACGCGGGTTACGTAGACATCTCGATTTCGAGATTACTTTTCTTTGGTCACGACTTCTCTCGGTTTTGGCCGTGGGAAGAAAAGAAGAAAATCATGGAAATCCACGGAAAACCAACGGTCGCACAAGAATTTATCATAGGTGCCACTTAACCTGAATGGTGGAAACCGATCGCGATGCCGGCAGCATCGGCATGATTCTCCTGCGGGGAATTCTTTTTCGAGCGACCACCAACCCACCCTTGTCCATGCATAAAGGGTTTATTCCATACCATACCATACACCTCTTGCCTCGCCCTCGCGCGATCGAAGATCGCAAAAGTCTGTCTACCTACAAACAACCTTTTCACACTCTACACGCAACCTCTTAATATCGTTTTCAATTTTTGGGAGGGATATCCTTATTTTGATTTTATAATTTACCAATACCATTTTCCCCTTATTTTTTATGATGCATTCAATCGATGCATCTGGCGTTTTTCCTTTTTTTGGGGGGAGGGAGGGGAGGAGAGTTTCTCTTCCTTGGGTTACCCCACATAGATTCACTCAACGAACCCGGAACTGGATTATTGTTCTTCTCAAATGGTTTTTCTCTTTGGGTGATAGGAAAGAAGGTCGGCTTAATCCAAAAATTGGGGCAATGGCGATGGGCGATTTAGGGGTACATAGGACTTGCTTTTTTTTTCTTCTTTTCAGTAACGACAACTTAAAAAAATTTTCTTCTACAGCTTTCTAGTACTGTATATATTTTTATTATTATTATTATGTGTTTGGTTTGGTTTGGCTTGGTTTGATTTGGTTAGGGTTTGGTTGGGCTGGGTCTTGATGGAAGGGGTTTCAAATCGATCGAGAGGGTTTCTGCTAGTCGGATAACCACTTTTTCTCTCGAAAGAAAGTCTGTATATTTTTATGATGAATACCTGATGATTTATGGCTCGCTGTTGATACTGGGGATGATGGTGATGGTGATGGTGATGGTGGGTAAATGTATTTAGTTTAGGTAGAGGGGGGAAGAATGGGAAGGAAAGGAATTGAGGAACAGTGGAGGAAGATTTAAATTATAAATAAAGAAAAGAAATAAATTCTGATGATATATCTTATCTGTCTGTCTGTCTGTCTGTCTGTCTGTCTGTCTGTCTGTCTCTTTCGCACTCGAATGTTAACTGAAGAGGGAAGGGAAGGAGAGGGAGAGGGAGACGGAGAGGGAAGAAAGAAAGAAGAGGAGCTCGCTCGCGGGTTAGTGAGGGAAATGAGAAAGAGAGAAGAGAAGATACATGGACATCTATCTATCTATCTATCTATCTAGAGATTTAAACAAACACATACTTTTTCTCTTTTTTTTTTTTTTAACTGCCGGCCTTTTTTTTGTTTATATTTGTTTTTTGTTCACTGACGCATACACACACACACACACACATGCACAGCACAGCACAGCACAGCACACACAGTACTTTCTTTGGAAGGGAAATCAATCATGGAAAAAAAAAATGGAAAATGGAAAAATAATAACTTATCTATCTATCCTAGTCCTATCTATCTGGATTTTTGCATGCAATTGCAATGCAATTGCCAGAATGGAATGGAATGGAATGGAATGAAAAACTGGGACGGACGGACGGACGGACTAGTTAGTTGGTTGGTTGGTTGTTTTGATTCCTTTTATTTTTATTTTTATTTTTTTTCTTGGGGGTAGTTGCTGCGATTGATTGATTAATTAATTTCTGTTTGATGCTAGCTTCTCATTCGAACTTTTGAACTTTGAAACTTGAACTTGAGATGCTGACTGCGGTGGTTGTTGTAGGTCCTGAGAGGAGAGAGGTCGAGTTAGCATATATATATATGTGTGTGTGTGTGTGTGTGTGTGTGTACGACTTACTTTGAGGATTGGAAACTTCTAGCTCTGGCTCTGGCTCTGGCTTCCTAGTTCTGTCTGAAGAAGTATGAGGAGATGGGTCGTTTGGTTTCTTGTCTAGGGTTGCTATTGGGTTCACTGGTTCCGAGGATGCTGAATCGATCGTTACGTATATTTTTGATAATTTTTGCGGGGAATTATGATGGGGCTGTTGGTACTGCTCTGAGGAATCTGCGGGATTGTATGGTAGGATTGATGTAGTGTCTTCCGGCGGTGCTTGAGTGTTCGTGGGGGGTTGAGTAAAACTGTCGATTGGACCGGGTGGTGGTGGTGGTGGTGGGAATTGGTCGGTCATGGGATAATATGAGCCCCCTGATGCCGGTGAAGGAGACGGGGAATAGACCCCATTGCGATTGTAATCGCTGGATATCTTCCCCTCTATAGCTGTGGATGGTTCCTCACTACGACCGATGTCTAGCGGAACACTTTCCTTGGGGCGGAGGGTAGACGTCTTGCTGAAGGCAGCAGCGGCGTTCTGGTCTACCTTTGTCAGGTCTCCATTGGGCACTTCTTCAAACACTAGCTCTTCGGCCGGTTGAGTTTTCGCTGTCCACACATCTGCGTTGGCCTTGCTCTTATTGTCGAGCTTGGTGGCATTTGTGCCGCCAGGGGCGTCTTCCTTCTCCTCATTTGAAGCGTCATCTGCGGAGTCCATGGGGCGGTGCCAAGTAGCTTTAGTCCTGGCATTTCTTGACATGCTGGGAACACTCGGGTCTCTACCCGCCGCTACTAGCTTATTACGTTCCATGAAGTCCCGAATATTCAGGTCTCTATTGGGCACTTCTTCAAATACTGACTCTTCGGCCGATTGAGTTTTCGCTGTCCACATATCTGCGTTGGCCTTGCCCTTATTGTCGAGCTTGATGCCATTTGTGCCGCCAGGGGCGTCTTCCTTCTCCTCATCTGAAGTGTCATCTGCGGAGTCTATGGGGCGGTCCCGAGTAACTTCAGTCCTGGCCTTTCTTGACTTACTGGGAACACTCGGGTCTCCACCCGCCGCTACCAGCCCATTACGTTCCATGAAGTCTCGAATATTCATTGATAGCGTGCTACGATGTAGAGTTTCCCTTGCTTCGTCTAGCGACAAGTTCGCCTCATGCTCAGAATGAGCGAGGGCTCTTAACACCATGCTCCGTGCCCATACCAACTCAGGGTCAAGTTTGTCGTAGTCTCTGACTGATAATATCTCTTCACGGAGACAGTCAGTGGACTGTTTATCTCGACAAATGAGGTACTTGGAAAGAGAAGTCTGCAGCCAGCCAGCAATATCCTTCTGTATTATTTTTTGCAGGCGGATAAGTTCGTCGAAGTATTCGATAGGGTCTCGAGAATGAGCTATCAACTGTTTCAGACACAAAGCTTCGGTTTCAAGGTCTTCTAATTCTCTTGCGGCTTTCAGAACCATCTGTAGCGTTTCGAATGACTTGGATGGAAGGCAGAGGAGGTGCCAGTCGGGTGTTTCTGATGCTGCTGGGATATAGATGTAGAGATCCAAGGCCACTGCGTTTGTAAGAAACAGACCAGGAAACTCTGATAAGGCGCTTGAAGAGGCGATGTCATAGCTTGTGACGGCGACTTTTGCTAGGATCCATCGAATGTATTGTCGTGACTTCAAGTTGCTCGGTTGGTTTTGTACGATGGAGGACGCAAGAAGGCTCGCTGAATCTACGAAACGTGTTGTACCAGCAATTGTTCTTGACGATAGTTGCCGTTCGAGAACTAGGGACACCAAAATGTCAAGAAGCGCAAGGCTCGTAGACTCGTCATAGATCGCCGTCGACCAATCTCCGAGAATCCGATTGAGAGTGTTTGTAGAGCTTCCGAAGAACTCGTCATACGCTCGTTCTTGACCATAGTAAAAAACTGCCCCAGTGAAAATGTCCCTGAAGTCTCATATGCGACCTTGACGGAGCATATTTTTGTAAATTATCGCCCAATCAAACATTTCAATTACGATTCCAGTGTAGCGATGAAAGTATGCAATGCAGCGCAACGAGAGATTCAGTATTTGACACTACATGAATGTCATTTCATGTGAGAACATTCCAAGACGGTGTAATACGTACCTCAGTGGACCCCAGTGTTGAAATCTCGTCTGCATCGGCAGCTGCCTTCTCCTTCTCAAAATTCTTACCCAGTGCTTCTTGTTCCGGAATAGCGTAGTATTGCATGTCTGCAGCCCCTGAATCATCACCGGTACGGGTAGCTTCACCTTTCTTAAACTTGCTTCTGGCCTCCTGGGCCGCTCTGTACTGAGCTCGCGCACGGAGTTGGCCCTCAGAAGCTTTGTACTCTTCACTCAAATTAAGGACCTCGTTAATATTTTCACGTCCAAGAGCCTTTTGGATGATGATGACATCGCCGGTATCATCTACTTAGATCTTAATTTCGATCAACCAAAGGATTCCCAGCTTCACTCTGCTACTGTAATCGTCACGCTGGATGATGAAGACAAGGGGCTGGATGAGATGCGCGGCAAGTTTAATCAAAGAGGAAGCACTGGCTCTCAGTGTCCCATCCAGATAACAGATTGCTACGGGCCCAAAGGCTTCGCTGGCCCAGAAAAGATCATCTAGACGAAAAGTCGCTGCATCTAACTCCCAGCGCACAATTCGCTGGTTACGGGATCAGCGGAATGGGCGTCGATAAAGAATCCTTATTCACGTATTCGAGCCGGTGGAAGTTCTCCGGCCATCTCATTCCGGGAAAGGGAAACCACTGGACGTATAAGACGCTGAAATGGGACTTATCTGAGAACGACCTGGAGGCTCAATCCACGCATAGCAACAAAGTCCACACGGCCTTCACGTTCGAACACGGAGGTCAGCCATTCTTCATGCGTGTGGAGATAAAAGGAAAACTCAGAAAGCTACACGGAAGAGTCGAAGACAAGCTAATGAAATTCCCTCCCAACGCAAAAAAAGATGACGGCTCCGTCGTGACGCTCATCAACTTCGGTGAGCGCGCCTCGTTCAAGACGCCACTCGATGAGTGGGCACGCGAACTCGAATTCGAGATGGAAATGGCGAATTTGCATGCCATCCCCATGGAAGTACCTGACTCCAAGCCCGTGACTTTCCAAAGCATCCAACAGAATTATAGGCAGCCTCATATGCCAAACGGCACGGCTCTTTCAGGATCATGGAGTCAGCAACAGAGCGCGATATCTGGTGCTTCACTTCAGCAGCAATTACCGGCTTCCACACAACCACAACTATTGCAAGAAGCAGGCGGTCCCATGACAACAGAAAATGTCACAGACCCTACGCTCGTAAACCTAGCTCAGGCATTTGTTCACAACTTCACCTCCGTACCTTAGACCGACAAGTTCCCCATCACAACGACAGCGCAAACTTCTTCCCGTCTAACTTTGCCAGGAGTGAAACCGAAAGAACCAAAGCAGATGGCGGTGGAGAAGACCCAGACCAACAAGATTTCTCTGAGGAGCAAATCCTCCTCCGGCTTCTGAGAATGCCCGCATTTCTTGCCCTTCTGCGCGTGATAAGTGGTTTACTGGGGTTTCTGGGCCAGATGCCACCTTCGGAAGAGGCAGATAAGAGGCAGCACCTTCGTATTTCTAATAAGACGGAGGATAGGTCGGAGGCTTTCCCTAGACGTAACTTATTTCCTGATGAAAGGGGAAACAGGGTGTTTGATGGTGTGAATAGTGGTTCTCTGCCTAGGGGGTTGAATCGTCAGAGAGAGAAAGTGGCGATGAGAAAGAGGATGGATTGAAAGGAGTGGGAAAGCGGCGGGGAAGAGGCGAGAAATTGGGTAATGCTAACGGCATCATGTTCTGGAAGGAAAGGTAGAAAGCCAAAAGACCCAGTGACCATTGCACACGAAGCCAGCTCCTGCGGTACGAGCACGAGCGCCTTGTATTGGTGCGGGGCTTATTGCGCCACTTATAAATTGCAGTTCAAGGGATCGTGGAACGAACCTCAGAGGATCAAAATGTAGCGTACGGAGCTCGATGTTCAGAAATTTGAACGCATGAAGCAGAATGACTTCAGCCTACGTATTCGGGAATAATTTCATTGGAGTACACAAGCCTTGAATCGGTGGATTAGTAGTTAGTTGGGTGGGTGACCACCAGCGAATCCCCACTGTTGTGCGTTTATTTTTCCTTTTTATTCTTTTCTTTAAATTCCAGTTTCTATGGCCTGAAGGGAGAGGTGTAAGGAGGGAATTTTGATATAGATTAATAAGGAGGAAAAGCTAGCCTGCTATAAATCCCCAAAAAAAAGAAATGAAAAGCCCTTTATTCTCGATTGTGCATCAGAGCCTCTACCAACACACCCCGACCTTCTACTTGCACCCTCTCAGCAGCTTCCTCGAGCTCCTTCCTTAGGTCTTTCACTGTGCTCACACGCACACCTTTCATCCAACCTCCGGCCACCTTGGCAGACCCCGACCCGGCAGCAGCTTCGACCAGAGCAGTGTAGTCTAGAGACGGGTTGAAAGATATATTAAGCTCGTCGTCTGTCGCAGTCTTGTTCATACCGTCAGAGTAGACAAGCGCAGTAGAATTGCGCGGTGCTTTCCAACCTATTGACATGAACCAATTAGAGAACTTCGCTGCATGCATATCCATACTTGTGTGCCACCCAAGCAGCACTCGACGGCGCCGAACACATAAAACTACCATCGCCAACAACCTGACAGATGAGGCTAGATTGAGGTGATTTATGCTTTCTGGACGGCTGCTTTGCTTGGTGCTCTAGCGCCAACTTGACGCCGAGAACTGCGCTATTGCTCTATCCTATGCCTGTTGAGCCGCTGTTGATCCAATTTCCTAGCCGGTCGCATTGCAGCTAGTCGGAAAGAGGCTTGCTGTTTAGGGATACTTTAATAACAAAAGTAGTCGAGTCTAGAAGTTATGTTTTTAGTAGGCTACTGATATTGTATATATTTAGAGGTGTGAGGTTATCGTCAGAAAGAAGGGCAAGCGTAATAATCTTATTAAGATACGCTTAACGAGCCTCTCAGAGTCTATTCAATCGAACTGTAGATTTTGATTCCTAATGTGAAGTATAAGCCGTAATTGTCACTTCTCTAGAAGTGGCGTCACTTTTGGAATTCTCACA